>JASDQU011311561.1:2789-13967 GCA_032191745.1 Picea mariana
TGAGACCTGTCCTCCTACCGATCTTCTCCCGATAGCACCCGATCACTGCCACGCGTCCTTTCAAATAGACGGTCCTGATTATGTCGGGATTTCACCTTGGCTTTTCCCAATGGTATATCTACCTCGCAGCTTCTGTCTGATCTGACGGCCCTCGTTCTTTCGGGAAATTTGAATGATATCCTGTGGTTGTGGATCTCTGTCTTCCTTCTCTTCTGCAAATTCCTGTATCTTGAGCTTTGCCTTTGCTGCGCACGTTTTCTTCAACGTTGTTCCTCCTGAGATTTCACGTCTGAATCCCCAAGGGATTTTTATCCTTCTTTCGATCATTCACCCTCTGAACCTTCCATCTTCGCTGTTGCCATTAATGACAACAACGATCAACACACATTCATTGCTTGTTCAATATTTTCCAACATGTAGGTGTCCTAACCTCTTGTTCCACAAATCACATAGCTTTTCACTATCATGTATCAAATCCTGAACGAGATTACGATGTAACCTGTATAAATTTCCTTTCCTAACCCTAACAACCATTGCAATTTTCAGCCTAGCTTTCTCTAGATGTATGAGTTCTTGTCCTCTCTGAAAAGTGATGGAAAAACAAATGTACTCCATAGCTAAGACTAAAATCAAATTATTCCTCAAACTTGGTACATAAAGCACATCTTAGGCATCCAATGAACCCCCAGGATAGAATTGGAGCATAATTGTTCCCTCTCCCTTCATTGGATACCTCACATCATCACCAAGATTCACATGAACATCTGAGTCACTCTTTGTTATACTGCTAAGTATCTCCCATGCTTATTCCATATGATGATATGCACCACTTTTGAAGAACCAAACACTCGTCATATTTTTGTTGGTAGAAATAAAAGAAGCCAATAAGTAATCATTCTAAAAATTCATTCATTGCAAAATCATAAAGTTATGTCTCTGCTAATGCTATTTTTTGTGTCTCTCCACTACCGTTCTTATTCTTTGGACACTGAGATGCATAATGCCCATTTTTATGACATGAGAAACACTTTATTTTACTCAAGTCCTTATTTGTCCATGGTTATGATGATCCTCTATCATTATTACCTTCCTTACTAGAACTCTTTCCTTTTCCCTTCCTTATATTACTTACAAGAGCCAATTTTTCTTCACTACCTCTCTAGTTTCTTCTATTGACCTCTCCCTAAGCCTCTTTTTGGATGAAATCATCCCAAAGTCTCTCCCAATCTGGGATATTTTCCCAAGAGACAATTCCCTTGACAAATGTTTCCAAAGAATTGGGAATATCATTCAATGACACATTCGCAAGATTTTCATTCTTGATTTTCTCCTCTATGGATGCAATATGATCATGCACCTGTGTGATCCTCATGAGATAGATCGTAACATTATCATATCTATACATCAGAATCGATCGGATTTTATTCCTTAATACCATATTCCTATTCATGTTTTTTCTCTAGAATAACCCTACCATGACATCATACATCTCTTTGGTTTTCTTCTTCTAATTTAGGTGAGGGATTAAATGATCCTTCACAAAATCTAAGAGAACCATCTCTTCTTTGATATCCTTCTTGTTGTAAGCCTCGAAAGATGTTGAATATGTTGGTGGAGTAACTACTTTATCCACTAACTCCCAAAGGTCATACTCCTTCAATGCCAAAGTTACTCACACTTTCCAAGATAAGAATTTGGATGCTCCATCCAATATATGTTCAACTCTCACTGATGTTGTTTCGATACCTAAGACCACATAGTCTGCCTTGGAAATAGCTTGTAGCTGAAAACTCCTCTTGTAATGACCTGCACAGACTTGTATGCAAATGTTACTACTACAACCCATGTATGTACATCATTTTTACCACTGAAACCCACATATGTACATGATTATCACCAGTGTAAACCACATATATGAAACTATGCTCAAATCCTCCGATGTATGTATGCGACTGTGCTTTCTATGACCTATGTACAACTATGTACACCTAGAAAAAAAAATTCCGCCTTTGTATGATTGTTTCCTAGAAATATGTCTTTCATTTTCCTTCTATTGGTTATGGATATGTTGTGGATCTGAGATTGTGTACTTAGTTTCCTCTTAGAGCACCTATTTTGATACCATGTTGAAATTTCTCCTACTCAACACCTAACTGTTAATTTCAAATAAGTCACTTATTTAATTAAATCACAACTAAGTAATGAACAAAACATGTAGAAAAATCATAAACAAGGAAATCAAATCAAGCTCACATAAACACCAATATTTTTTGGGTAGATACCCCTAAAAAAAAACCCGGAGGGAAAACCAATGTTGAGAATGATTTTATTATGCTAAAATCAAGGATCTCATAATAGGGATAGTGGCCTACTAAGATAAATAGAAATGTAGACAAACTTGGCAAAGTATGACCTTATGTAGAAACCATAACTACATGATTTTTGAGGTGTACGTGACTTTTCTTTATAAAACTTGCATATGTAGGCGACTGTCTCCACTATGACCCATGTACATGTACAAAAAGATACATACAATGTGACACTTTCATGTTGATTCCTTTATCTGAAACCCACATGTGTTGCCTCTATTCTCTCTTCTCCTTGACCTCATCTCTAGATGGAAGTCCTCCACTTCCCCAATGATGCAGGAGCATCGCTCATTCATCAAGCGAGCCAGTGCGTGGAGCAAAGAAAGACAGCTGGACAGTGCCATCACATATATTTTGAAATGCTTTGGAAGATGTAGCGCCGCTCTTTCATGAAGTCATTCATAAAGAAGCGCACTTGTATTGTATTGTAGATAGGAAGGCATTTATTAGTTTTGATGTTGTTAGATAGGAATTCATTGCAGATTTGATAGTTGTAGAATCCGACAAGGCAAACGGAATATAGGCACCCTCCTTTGTATTATTATTCATTCAGGAGCAGAAGAGAAGAGCAGAGAACCTGTGTAGAACACCCATGTATAGATTGAATTAATAGAAGGAAGTCTTTGATTTAGCTTCATGGTTTGTGTTGTTTCTCTGTGTTGATATTATGCTCATGAATGTTTGCTTTCTGTCATACGTTTGTTTTGATATGCTGTGTATGTGATTTCATAGTCGAATTGAAATCTGTGAGAAAGAGGAGAATGAGTTTCAATTGTTTCTCTGTCTGAGCCAGGAGATTCCTGCATAGAGTGCAGTTGAATTCCTCTGCATAGAGTGCGTTGAGGAGGCTAGATAGTTAACTCTTATTCTCATCTACTCAGGAGTTGAATTGGGTTATTAGAGCCATGCAGGTGAAGTGCAGGCCAAGGTTGGAGTCTCAGCAGTTAGTCTGAGAAAAGGAAGGCAAAGATTATTGTTGCCGAAAGCGCACAGAGTCCAGAAGATCCAACACTTAGAGAGTGATTGGATGCCGAGCGCAAGGAGTGCGCCAACCTTCAGTTGAAGGAGTGGGAGGAATTAAGCTCCAGAGGGATAGTTCCGTTGTGAACACTGTGGGAACAGACCCCGGAGATGTTCCAACCTGGAAGGAGCTTTAGAGCAGAGAAATCTCCAAGGAGGAGAATTGACGCCCTGGATTTGTCGAGCAGATTTGTGAAATCCCGTCGATCGTCCGATCCAAGAAAATTTGCGCGGAAGTTAACCATTAGGCGCAAGGAGGGAACGACCATCACATATCGGAATATCGGGGTTTGCAAGGGCAAGAGTTTCTTACTCGTCGAAATCACGAGTAGCGATTTCCCGAATTAACTGGAGCCGTTGATTTCCACGGGACAAGTGACGCGAGATCCTGGGAGGTCGGGGTTTGGCATTCGGGGTTTCCAACATCAAGGAACACTTGCATCGTGGATTCACGATCTATGAAATCCCGAAGTGTCGTGGTAGTGTGGGACCACAGATGTCAGTGGGATACAGGTGGCATCAAATCAGAGTTCAGGGTTTGGAGAAGGTAGTGACATATGACATTTCATATGCCGATTTCCCGATAGGGAAATCCCCGATGAGTGGAAGTGTTGACCGTTGACCCATCGGGGTTCGGGGTTTGGAGTTGCATGTGAACTGTGCTCATGAGGTTCGCAATATCATGAAACCCGATTTCCCGAGAAGCGAAGGGGAGATCGCTGACAGAGTTACTGTGGGTAGCGAGAACTCCCGAGGGGAGTTGGAAGAGTTAATTGACTCTTTGGGCCTGAGACGAAGAAGGTCCTGGTGAGAGTGGGTTGCCTATGAGGGCACCACTGCACCAAGTGGTATCAGAGCCAGAAATCGTTTCTGTATATTTCAGGAAAAGAGAAAGAAGGCAGGAAGAAGACAGAATTACTGAAGACTCTGTGACGACAGCGTGTAGGCGGACAGGAGTCGTGGATACAGTCATTAGAAGACTGTGAGAAAATGAAGCTGGGCACTCAAGATTGTAAGAGTGACAACAACAGATCTGTCAGGGAGACGGATGGAAATAGAAGCATGGCTGCTGAAGGCCATAAACCTACTGGAAGGAAGAGCTCGAAGTTGATGAGAACAACAAAGATAGATAAATAGCTCGCTGACATAAAGCGAGAGATGGAGGAGATCGAAATGAAGATGCAGCAAAATAAAAAGCCGAGATGGGTATATGAATGGCCCATGAAGGTGGAAAAAGTGAAATGGCTAGTCAGGGAGCTAATGGTCAAAAGACAGCAGAGGCTGTTAAGAAAATGGTTGAGGTATGCTGAAAACCTCAAGGCCAAAGAAGAAGAGATGATTTGTTACTGTTGGCCAGAGACTAGAAGAAGTCTCGATGACTGGGATAATGAGGAAGATGAGATGGGATCATCTGAGGATCTCAAGAGATGCCATGAATATGGAACAGAAGGAATTACTGTGGGTAGTGAGAATTACCGAGAGGAATTGGAAGAGTTCTTTAAACTCTTCGGGCCGGTGTGAAAGAAGGTCCTGGTGAGAGCAGGTTGGACCGAGAATGGATGATCTGATGGATTGCCTGAGTGGGGCAAATTATTTTTCAAAGATTGATCTCAATAGCGGATATCACCAGATCCGGATGAGAGAAGGAGATGAATGGAAGACAGCATTCAAGACAAATGAAGGTTTGTATGAATGGTTGGTCATGCTGTTTGGCTTGACAAATGCGCCGAGCACATTTATGAGGCTAATGAATGAAGTCCTGAGGGAATTCATTGGAAAATTTGTGGTTGTGTATCTGGATGATATACTGATTTTCAGTAAAACCAAGGCTGAACATTTGAAGCATTTGGCCATTGTGATGAAAAGGCTACAGCAAGAGAAGCTGTTGGTCAATATGAAGAAATGTTCCTTCATGTAGACAGAGCGCATTTATTTGGGTTTTGTAATCTCGGTGAATGAGTTGAAGATGGATCCTGAGAAGGTGGAAGTAATTAGGAATTGGCCATCGCCAAGGAATGTTTTTGAGGTGAGGAGTTTTCATGGACTGGCTAGTTTCTACAGAAAGTTCATTCAAAATTTCAATGGAATTAGCACAACAATGATGGATACAGTGAAAAAACGACATAAAGTTTTTCATTAGACAGCAGAGGCTGAAAGGAGCTTCAGTCTGTTGAAGCGAAAGATAACAGAGGAACCAATTCTGGTGTTGCCTGACTTTCAGAAAACATTTCAAGTGAAATGTGATGCCAGCAGATATGCTGTAGGAGGGGTCTTGAGTCAGGATGACAGACCTGTGGCATATTATAGCGAGAAGCTGGATGATGCAAAATTGAAATACTCCACGTATGATAAAGAGTTTTATGCCATTATACAGGCATTGAAGAAGTGGAGGCATTACTTGATACCCAAGGAATTCATTTTGTATAGCGATAAACATGCATTGCAGTTCGTGAGTCAACAGGAAAATTTGAACCAGAAGCATGCGAAATGGGTAGATTACATGCAAAATTTCACGTTTGTGATCAAACACATTTCAGGAACTGCTAACAAAGTGGCTGATGCTTTGAGCAGGAAATGTTTGTTGCTGCTGGAATTCAGAGTCAAAACATTGGGTTTTGAGAATCTGAAAGATATGTATGCAGGTGATGCAGACTTCGGAGAAGCATATGAAGCAACTGAGAATATAGTTCTCAGGGATCGGAGTCCGTGGCTGGAATGTATGATCCAGGAAGGATTTTTGTTTCGAGGCAATCAACTATGTATTCTGAATTGCTCAATGAGGGAGAATTTGGTAAAAGAAAAACACAGCGGAGGCTTAGCAGGTCACTTTGGACATGATAATACGTTCGCCAAGCTGAGCGAATCGTATTTTTGGTTGGGGATGCGCACTGATGTCAAAAGATTTGTTGACAGATGCAGGATATGTCAACATTCGAAGGGCTGAAAACAGAACACAGGTTTTTATCAGCCATTTCCCATACCTGAGAGGCCATGGGAGGCGATCAGTATGGATTTTGTATTAGGTTTTCCAAGGACACAGAGAGGTGTTGATTCCATCTTTGTGGTGGTGGATAGGTTTTCGAAGATGGCACATTTTATTTCGTGTCATAAGACCAGCGATGCGACCCACATCACAAATTTATTTTTCAAGGAGATTGTTAGATTGCATGGATTACCGAGAAGCATAGTCTCGGATCGGGATACTAAGTTCATAGGTCATTTTTGGAGGACTCTATGGAAGAAGCTGGGAACTAATTTAGCATTTAGTTCATCTTACCATCCACATACAGATGGGCAAACAGAGGTGGTGAACAGAATTCTGGGAGATCTATTGAGAACCCTGGTGACAAAGCACCACAGCAGTTGGGACCAGATATTGCCACTGGAAGAATTTACTTACAATGACTCTATGAACAGGAGTACAGGAAGAATCCCATTCTAGATTTTGTATGGGATATAGCCTAGGGAAGTTTCTGAGCTCAGGGAGTCAGGACAAGCTGAAACTAGCAGCGCGAGCGCTGAAGAATTCGCTGAAGCGATGGAGAAACTTCACACGAAGGTGAAGCAGCGACTCATGGACACAAATCAAGAGTACAAGCGCAGATCCGATCAGCGGAAGAGACAACTTCAGTTTGAAGTTGGGGACATGGTTCTAGCACATATGAGGAAAGAAAGGTTCCCAAGGGGAACATATAACAATCTCAAGATGAAGAAAATTTGGCCGTGCAGAGTCCTAAATAAATTCGGGGAGAATGCATATGAAATTGAGTTGCCAGAGGGCATTGGGATATCTCCGATATTCAATATTTCAGATTTATACCCATATAGAGCTGGAGAACCAGAGGCTGGAACTGAGGAACCAATGATCCAATCACAGAAGCAGATACCGATAGCTGGGAAGCCGCAGATGGAGTGCATACTGGACAAGCAATTGGGCAAGAAGACCAGGCGAAAGCAGTATTTTGAGTACCTGGTGAAATGGAAGAATCACCCAGTGGAGGATGCTAGCTGGGAGAATGAAGCGATGATACAGAAGCATGGGCAGACTGTGCAGGAGCTCATGGACAGGAGCCCATGAAAATTTTGAGCCGAGGAGTATGATGCAGGAGCATCGCTCACTCATCAAGCGAGCTAGCATGTGGAGCAAAGAAAGACAGTTGGACTGCGCCAGCACATATATTTTGAAATTCTTTGGAAGATGTAGCGCCGCTCTTTCATGAAGTCATTCATAAAGAAGTGCACTTGTATTTTATTGTATATAGGAAGGCATTTATTAGTTTTAATGCTGTTAGATAGGAATTCATTGCAGATTTGATAGTTGTAGAATCCAAGAGGGAAAATGGAATATAGGCACCCTCCTTTGTATTATTATTCATTTAAGAGCAGAAGAGAAGAGCAGAGAACCTGTGTAGAACACCCATGTATATATTGAATTAATAGAAGGAAGTCTTTGATTCAGCTTCATGGTTTGTGTTGTTTCTCTGTGTTGATATTATGCTTATGAATGTTTTCTTTCTGTCATACGTTTTTTTTTATATGCTGTGTATGTGATTTCATAGTTGAATTGAAATGTGTGAGAAAGAGGAGAATGAGTTTCAATTGTTTCTCTGTCTGAACCAGGAGATTCCTGCATAGAGTGCAGTTGAATTCCTCCGCATAGAGTGCGTTGAGGAGGCTAGACAGTTAACTCTTATTCTCATCTTCCCAGGAGTTGAATTGGGTTATTAGAGCCGTGCAGGTGAAGTGCAGGCCAAGGTTGGAGTCTCAGCAGTTAGTCTAAGAAAAGGAATGCAGGGATTATTTTTTCCGGAAGCGCACAGAGTCCAGAAGATCCAACACTTAGAGAGTGATTGGACGTCGAGCGCAAGGAGTGCGCCAACCTTCAGTTGAAGGAGTGGGAGGAATTAAGCTCCGGAGGGATAGTTCTGTTGTGAACACTGTGGGAACATACCTCGGAGAAGTTCTAACCTGGAAGGAGATTTAGAGAAGAGAAATCTCCAAGGAGGAGAATTGACGCCCAGAATTCGCCGAGCAGATTTCTGAAATCCTGCCGATCGTCCGATCCAAGAACAGTTGTGCGGAATTTAACCATTAGGCGCAAGGAGGGAACGACCATCGCATATCGGCATATCAGGGTTTGTGAGGGCAAGAGTTTCTTACTCGTCGAAATCGCGAGTAGCGATTTCTTGAATTAACTGGAGCCGTTGATTTCCACGGGACAGGTGACGCGAGATCCCGGGAGGTCGGGGTTCGGTGTTCGGGGTTTCCAACATCAAGGAACACTTGCATCATGGATTCGCGATCCGCGAAATCCCAAAGTGTTGTGGTAGTGTGGGACCACAGATGTCAATGGGATACAGGTGGCGTCAAATCGGAGTTCGGGGTTTGGAGAAGGCAGTGACATACGACATTTCATATGCCGATTTCCTGATAGGGAAATCCCCGATGAGAGGAAGTGTTGACCATTGACCCATCGGGGTTCGGGGTTTGTAGTTTCATGTGAACTGTTCTCACGAGGTTCACGATATCGCGAAACCCTATTTCCCGAGAAGCGAAGGGGAGATCGCCGACGGAGTTACTGTGGATAGGGAGAACTCCCGAGAGGAGTTGGAAGAGTTAATTGACTCTTCGGGCCTGAGACGAAGAAGGTCCTGGTGAGAGCGGGTTGCCTCTGAGGGCACCACTGCACCACCCAAGATCTTGAATCAAATTCGTTTTTTACCCAATACTCTGTGTCAAGTCCTTCAACACCTCTCAATTGTCAACTGTGTTCCTCCTTTACCCTAGCCTTTCTTTTATAATCTTGAGTTATATCTCCAAAGTCATTACATGTTGAGATCACTTATCACAGTCACTTGAGATTTAGAAACATGCTAATTAATTTTATCACTTTCCTAAATAACACAATTAACTAATTACATAATTAATTAATAAAATAATTTTTCTTTAATAATTCCTTTAATCAAAGTAAATTCAAGAGTACAATATTTTCTATGATTTCCACATGTCTAGACACATAGACCTATGAAAAACTACTTGTCTAATTCTACCACTAGCATCAACACAAGTAACAAGTTATGGGATGGGGAAATATCAATCAACTACTTGTGCCAATAATTCTTATGCTTTGTATTGGAAGTGTGATGTTGAAGTCTCAAATAATTGATTGAGTGTTTCTCGTTAGTTGTGTTGTGAGATTGGAATTCGATGCCTTGGAATGTAACTTATATTTTTGTAGGGAGATTAGGTCTTCCTTCCAATATTCCTATCGTACGTGAGTACCACTCCATATGCCTACTTGAGTATATGAGGTCTTGATCCTTGGGGCTCTCGATAGACTAACAAGGTTTAATCATGGTTCCAAAATTCACGAAGAAATTCTAGAGAGTACTCACACTTCCCTAGTGTAATAACCCTAGGACAAACCCAATTGTAAATGTAAATGCAAATGTACTTAAGGTGATGAGTTTTTTTATATCATTTTTTTATGCACCTTCCATGGTATATTGTGCACTAAAATCATGAAGTGTGCACATTCCAGGATACCACATGCAACAAACTTAAGTGTGCACAATTTTGAGTCCAGGGAGTCTTTGTGTATATGTTTTGTTTTATAGGTTGGTGAGATAGTTATTATAAGCTAGGGGGATTATGTTTTGTATTCAGACAGAGATCCTAGATGCTAAAGGCCAGTGAGCCTATTTTTTCATATATAATACATCGTTGCATGTAGACCGACCATGATAAAAGAGTATGAGGGACTAAAATCCACTAGTTAGGGAAAGGGAGGGCTAACAGTTAAGGAAAAGGGATAAGATAGGGAGCTTAAGACAAAAATGAATCTTATGTTAATATTCCTTAAAGTATAAAGTATGGATAAGTATTTTATCCTAAGTTCTAAGTATGGGGATAACTGGCCCAAAGTAGCTCCCAACATGACAAGTTTCAAGTTGGGAACATGCATACATATAGTTTGGAATTAGTTCATTCTCCTATCATTCCATCATCTTTCAGACACTAATTGATTTTTCCTTTGTACCTCTCTGTACCTGTATCCATACCTGAACCAATACCATATGAGTACCTATACTTGTACCTATACCTGTTTAATTTGGGAGATGGACTGAAGAAGCAGGTTGTCAGGATCGTGGGATATTTAAGAGGTGGGTTGTTAGGTCCGTGAGCAAATTCCCTATGGGTTATAGAATTTTTGGTAATTGATTTCTTGAAGGTCCTAAACTGCAGCTACAGGTCTCTGAGACTTCCTATCCGACTATTTGTTGAAGCCTCGGAAGGGATGTGGGGCAGCCGAGGGAATTTTGAGCAGAGAAGGGGAATACTTCTTGGGGTGGAAAAGGTATGTGGGGAATGAGGGGCTGTAGGATGTTAGTTTGAGTTAGCACTTCTCACAAAGTCTTTCCCGTTGACTGAGATACATCAACCTGGTTAGGAATCCCTTTACCTGGGTGGAGTTTAGTCCCATCTCAGGGGTGACCCACTACTAAGAGTGATGATCAATGTGCTCTAAGGCTGGGAGGTTCGTGGAAGGTCTACATGCAGTTGGTGATATTATTTCCAAGATAAGTTTCAATTGTGTGTTAAATTACATGTTGCATTATTATTTACGTGTTTATTTTTATGGGTTTATCCTATTTGTGGTTTATAATTTTCTTTATATTTATAGGTATTTCCTGTCTATGCTACATGTATATGTTAATTTTATTTCCATATGAATCTTTGCATTTACATAATGTATTTGTTTGTTTTGAGATTTATATATAAATTTCTG
>JASDQU011311562.1:0-14104 GCA_032191745.1 Picea mariana
CATCAAAGGCATTATGTGATTGGATTGAGGAGGAACTACTTCCAACTTTATTTCATTAATTGATGCTGTAACGAGTAAGAGTTTATGAATCTATTGATAAGTTATCTATTTCAATATTTTTGCATTTCTTGGTCTTAATGATGGAAAGAAAATCATCGTGTTAATGTGTGATTAATGTTAGAGCTAAGGAAACTATTTTTCTTGCCATCATTTTATTACATGCATTTTTTTCTTAAGATAATTGTATCTTAGTCAATGATGAAATACCAACAAGTTAACGTATTAGTACTAGGCTTGTAATAGGTGTGAATATCTTTGTATGCATGCTTGAGCACGAGGGTTATCCCAAGCTCAACCTTCTTCAGTAGTTGAGAATCCCTTCTACCAGTTGGTTTATACCAGCACACATCATTTTATCAAACTCATCTAATAAAAGAAAAAACAAAAAAGAGAACGTTTAAACTGAAGGAGGAACTTTCATAGGAAGATATCCTGTCAATCACCACGTAAAGCCCATCGATAAATTAGCTAGATCGAAATATCTAGAGAACCATTCCACCATCAAACGTTGCAAAGTCTAATTGGGTCTCCAAGGAGGGTTTGGTTCCTGTTGTTGAGTTAAAGGGATTTAGGACTCCTCAACAGAATTGGCGCTAGAAGGAGGGACGAATGAATGAATGGCTAACAATATTTCTGATATAATATTTCATATAGCCTACGGATTCAAAATAGCCCACATGCATGGCTAGTCATTCTCAAGACAACCCACATACAAAGAGTACTCCCAAAACGAGTAACTCACACCAGCACGAGGAAGAACACTTGTTCCCTGAAATACCTTATGCTCTTCCTCACGAGGAGTTGAACCAATTTAGAAGAATCATAAGAGCTTACGCTTGACAAATTGGATTATTTCCCTTAGCCCCATTACTTCCTCGTAGAAAACAAGTAAGCATACCAGTGGTCGATACCCCCGACCAAGTTTTTGTTCACACAGTAGAAGACCTGATAGATTTTTTCCTCACTGAGATCGAACAACTCCTTAACCTAATCCCCGAAACACCAGCTGGTAACTACTCTAAACTAGACGATTTCGAATCTAACGAAGAAGGGTTTCACTCAGATCACTCAGTTTTAGAATCAGACGACGTGGAGGATAATAACGATAATAACGAGGAGAGAGGAAATACACCTCCAATTAATCAACCTTGGTTGGCCAGAGATGCTCTTGAAATCCTAGGACAGGTACATAACCTCCCTCGACATCCATAAAAATTACTTCCCAAGTTTGACCCTGAAACCTCTAGATTGCCTGAAGACCATATTAAAATGTTCATACTAGCAATAAGATTGATGAACGTACAACATGAGAACATAGTATGTAGGATTTTCCCTTATACCTTTGAGAATTCAGCCTCAAATTGGTATTTTAACTTGCCCATAGGGTCCATAACTAGTTGGACGAAGTTTCATAAATATTTCTTACACAAATTTGCAGAAGAAACCACCACAAAAGCTTTGATGGCTAAAATATTTTCCGCCACCATGAGTTCAAAAGAGAAGGTTAAATACTTCAATCAATGGTTTACCACTATTCTGAAAAAATTTCAACCTGAAGCTAAACCAACTTAGGAGTTTCAAATTGAGGTATATGCTAATGCTCTCCCTGCTTCTATTTCCATGTTTTTGAAAAGGGCTGCCAAACATACCCTGGCTAAAAATTTCGAGGAAGCTAAAACGATTGAATTCCAAATGAAAGGATGCAAAGAGGGCCAAGTCTCATTGGTTTAGAAAGAAGTTCAACCTCCACCTAGGAGAGGACTTTTGTTGACTAGAACCCTAGGAAAACAAACAAAACAAGGTCCCGAAAAGAGAAGTGGGGACATAAAAGACCTACAACGAATGATAAAGAAACTATCAAATGAAATTGTAGACATCAAAGAAGTGTTGGGGAAGGAAACCAAGGTCAAAGTCCCTATAAACCTTTTTTCAAGAGAAACCCACCTTTCAAAGCGATTGAACCTCCCCTAGCCAACTTAAACATCAATTTGGGTAATGTAGCCTCCAACTCTTTCTGTACGTATCATCAAGAGAAACATTCCGAAAGAGACTGTCCCCAATGAGTGCATGCTATGAATTTAATGGCCAATCAGTTCCTAGACGAAGTTTCCCTTACCAAACAATCAAGTGACTCAAGAATAAACATCACCGATCAGGAGGAAGCTGAGCCATCAGAAGAAACAACCATGTTTTTATGGGATCCTGACTTGCCAATGCCTTCCGATGATGTATTTGAGTTTCAAGAACCACTCACTGAGGTTCTGTTGTGAAAACGCGAAGCAAGCGTCAACCAGTCTCAAATGAACTTATCATTGTCCAATCTTTGAGGGGAAAGAAAACAATCGATCACTCAAACTATAAACATCCATACACGGGAGTCACCCAAGCTAGAATACAACATAGTAGAAGATTTAAAAAAGTTGAAGGCTAATGTGTCGGTCATGGACATGTGTAGAATTCCCCAGCAAAAGGATTTTCTATTACAAGCCTTAAAGTCAATAGAAGCCCCTATAAAAAGCACTGACCTGGGGGAGGTCCCAACTCCCACAGATCCAAAGAATAAACCAAATGTGAACTCTTGCTCTGTAGATAAAAAAGGAAAGCCTTTTGTCCCACCTTTCCTTTTAACGTTTGAAATCTTCAACAGAAACCTACATAATTGTTTAGTCGACTCAGGGGCATCCTCCAATGTCATGCCATTATTTATCTGCAAGAAATCAAATGCAGTTCCGCTCAAAAGTGATAAACATGTTCTACAACTGGACATAAATCAGGTAACATTTATTGGAGAACTTAAGGATGTCATGATGAGAATGGCTACACACCCGAAATTTGTTCAAGCAATTGACATCATTGTAGTAGATATACCAGAAGCTTATGGACTATTACTTAGTCGAGACTGATCCGAGAAATTGAATGGATACTTTAGCACAGATTGGTCTCACCTCTGGTTGCCATTAAAGGGACATGCCAACATGATTAATATTGATAAAGAAAGGTATCTCAAACATACTGTCACCAATTTAGAAGCCTTCAAAGAGCCCTCGTCGACAAATTTTCTCGTGCTAGGAAACTACTCATGCAATTTTGATTTAGACAATTTCACTCCTCTCTCATCTGATGTAACTCTCACTTAAAACTCCAAAATGGCTTTTCAAGTGAATCTACTGGTAGTAGTGGAAAAAATCCTCTTCTTCCAAGAACCTTTATTGGAAACCACAGACAAGGTATGTGGATAGGAAGAAGTAACTAGGCATGAAGAAGCTAATGAATTTCGCTCACAAGTTTGGACCCTGTACTTTGATGGGTCTAAATCACAGGAAGGGTCGGGAGCAGGATGCATCCTCATTGACCCAAAGGGGAAGAGAAATTTCCTGTCGTGCAGACTAGATTTGAAAGCACTAATAACACTGTTGAGTACTAAGCTTTGGTGCAAGGACTAAAGAAAGCCATAGACTTAAACGTTAAAGAACTAAAAGTCTTTGGGGACTCTAAAATTATCGTCATGCAAGTAAAGAATACTATACATTGCAACTTACCCCACCTAAGGAATTATCAACAGGAAGTGCATAGGCTAATAGAACGTTTTGAGGCCTTTAATATTACAGCAGTTCCCAGGACAAAGAATACTTTTGTTGATTCCCTAGCTACTGTAGCCTTGAGGATAATCCCTTTAGAAGACTATGAAGCCTCTAGGTTCACTATGGAACTACTCTACAAACCATCAATACCCAACAATATTTCTAATTGGAAGGTCTTTGAAGGAGATGAACCGATTATAGACTTTCTAACTAATCAAGAAATTTTTAAAGACCTGGCTATTGATGATGAAGTATTTCAAGAGAAACTAGAAGAAACCAATTTCCATGAACAAAGAGGCGAAACAAATCACTATAGTAACAAACAAAGGTTTCACACGATACCGAAAGGGGTCGCTATTTGGAGAAACTTTTCAACCTGAGGGAAAGATTTAAAGGGTCAGCAAACACAAAGACAAGGATTTTGTGCCTCATATAGGAGACGATAAATCTAGGAACCCCATAAAACCCTAAGAATATAAATCTAGGAAAAAAAGTGTCCAGAGAAGAAATGAAATCCTATCTTAAACTTTTTAGAGAATATCAAGATGTTTTTGCATGGTCCTACCGAGAATTGAAAACTTATGACACTCGCATTATTCAACACACAATCCCGTTAAAATCTAGAGTAAAACCCTTTCAGCAAAAGCTCAGGAAGTACCATCCATATTTGGAACCCCTCATGTATAGAGAGCTAAAGAAATTATTAGATGCTAAGATTATCTTTCAGGTTATACACTCTGCCTGGGTAGCAAATTTGGTTCCTGTCAGGAAAAAGTCTAGGGAAATTCGCTTGTGTGTAGATTCAATAGAGCATCAGAAAAGGATAACTACCTAGTCCCACCGATGGAATAGCTCTTGTAGACCATGTTTGGTTCTGAGATTTTCTCCCTTCTAGATGGTTTTTCAGGTTACAACCAGGTTCTAGTTTCAGAAGAAGACCGATTGAAAACTACCTTCTGAACCAAGTGGGGAACTTTTTCTTATAAACACATGCCCTTTGGGTTGATTAATGCAGGAGCAACCTTCTAGAGGGCCATGGACAAAGATTTTCGGGGATTGATTAATAGATGTGTGGTAGTATACTTGGATGACATGACTGTGTATTCAAATAACATAAAAGACCACATCCAACATCTAACCCAAATTTTCAAAAGGTGTAGGAAATATGGAATATCTTTAAACCCTAAGAAAACCATCTTTGGTGTCGAGGAAGGGAAATTACTAGGTCATATTATATCTCAACCAGGAATTCACATAGATCCAGAATGAATAAAGGCCATAACTCAGCTTCCCTTACCCCACAACAAAAAGGCGATGCAATCCTTCTTTAGGAAAATTAATTTTGTGAGGAAGTTCACGCCTGATTTCGCTGAAATGATCAAACCCTTGCAAAAAATGATTCACAAAGATGTTGATTTTAAGTGGGATGATGAGCTAAAATTTTCTTTCAAAAATATCAAGACTACCATATCTCAAGCTCCGGTGCTGCGAAGTATCAACTTTAGTAAATATTTTTTCCTCTATACTTTCTCCTTCGACCAATCCTTAGCTCCAGTTTTAACCCAGAAAAATGATGATAACAACGAAGCATCAATATCGTTCATGACACTAATATCCAAGGGGTCGAATTGAATTACCATGCTATAGACAAACAAACTTATGTGGTGTACAAAGCAGTAAAACATTTCAGATCTTACATCCTAAAAAATCACACCAAAGTCATTGTGTCTCACCCCGCAGTCCGATCCCTATTCACTCAACAAGAGATGGGGGAGAGAAGAGGAAATTGGATGGCATTTTTCCAAGAATTTATAGATATAAAACTTGCCAAACTGGTTAAGGGACAAGGACTGTGTAAACTCTCCATAAAAACTCAAGACCAAATAAATGAAGACTTCGAGTGGGAGAATGAATTAGCGTTATGGTGTAGTGAAGCTTTATACATTCCCCCAGGGAAAGAGTCTTGGTATGGAAAGCTAATTTACCTCCTGCATCATGGGACTTTCCCAGAAAACCTAAACCCTAAGGAAAGGAGAGCTCTCAGTCTGAAATTAGCACAATATCACCTCATAAATTCAATACTTTTCCGCGTAAATTATGATGGGGTACTCTTGAGATGTCTCGAACGTGAAGATGCAGATAAGGTTCTGAGGGAGCTACATGATGGTCCTGCAGGTGGACACTTTGCAGGGAATACCATTGCTCACAAAATAATGAGAGCCGACTATTACTAGCCTACTCTGTTTAGAGATGCTCATACATACGCTAGAAACTGTAAAAATTGTCAAATGAGCGCGTGGAGGGAAAAGAGAGAAGTTGTCCCACTCCAACCAGTGACCATATCCAGACCATTAGAGCAATGGGGGTTATATATCATAGGGTATATTATCTCGAGTTCTTAAAAACAACATAAATACATACCGACTGCTACAAACTATTTTACGAAATGGGCAGAGGCCATCCCTCTGACTCAGGTGAATGAAATTCATAGAAAAACAACGGATCACAAGGTTTGGTATGCCTTTTGTTCTTGTTTTTGACAATGCCGCTTACTTTTATTCCACTCTATTAACAAATTTTGCTCTAGATAAAGGAATCATAATCAGAAACTTTGCAAACTACTATCCACAATGAAATGGAGTGGCAGAATCAACCAATAAGAACCTAGTGAGAATCTTGAATAAAACAGTTGCAGACAATCAGAGGAATTGACATAGCTCGCTTCATAATGCCTTATGGGCTGACAAAGTAACCCCCAAGAAAGCTATAAGGAAATCCCCATACTTTCTGGTATAATATTCACCTTTTAAACTTATTTATTGAGCAATAGACATATGATTATTGAATTCTGCTTTTCTATTTCTATACTTATTCCGACTTGAATTGATGCGAGTGAATTGTGGAGAACTTGCCCCGCTAGTCTACGTTTTTCGACTTTAATTGATGCGAACCATATTACTTGAATGGTTTGATGCAAACCATATTACTTGAATGGTTGGTGGGAAAATTGCGCCATTTCAACTTTTACAACCCAGTCATTCGAGTGAAGACAAAGGTTATCTTCACCACTTTATGTCATGGTCAATAAAAGCGATTTTTGTTTGGAATAGTCCAACACTTTCCTACACTAATTTCTGCCAAAGTTGCCTTGCCCCCAATGCGTTGGAATTGTCCAACACTTTCCTGCACAAAGTTTCCTTGCCCAGTATTGAGATATAGACCTGGCATGAAATGGTGACTGCACATATCAATTTCTTTGTTGAGCAATAATTGAGAAATGGACTACTTTACTCAGTGTTTACGTGAAGGTGAAAGTAAGTAAGCTTGACCAATCACTTAAAATTGGTCGTCGTGGTGTCACTTTAGTTGGAAAATTCAATTCTAAGCAATTTTACATTATATTTGCTTTACTTTTAAAATCTAATTCTAATCAATTTTATATTATATATGTTTAAATATTTTAATTTAATTTTCTAAAGATTTTTTTTTTTTAACTTTTAATTAAAGTTGGTATTTTAAATTAATTATATATTTAATTTTTATAAGAAATTTAATTTATTTATTAGTGTCTGAGTGGCTTGTGGGATTACCTTGTGGTCTAAAAAGTTTAGACATAAAGATCGTCTAGATCGTCTCATACAAAACCAATCACACTAAAGAGATTTTACTTTATTAAGAAAATATTACTTAAATATATGTTATATTTTTTTTTAATTTGATAAATTATTTATTGTGATAATTATTGTTTACCAAAAATTAATTTTATTACATTAAATTAAAAGCAAAAATGACAAGAAATTAATTGGTTTGCCTTAATTTTTTGTTTGACCACTAAAAAAATCGTAGGTTAAACGTTCTAGGAAATGATGATTTTTTTCTGAGACATTTGCTTGAAATCCGACAAGAAATTGTTAGATAGGTAGATTTCAATGATTATTTTTGTATAATTCGAGTGCCCCAGGGGTTTTTCAGCATGATGAATCCATTTCTGCATTTAGAAATGGATTTTGAACAACACAAAATAGTGATTAGTGTAAATTTATAATGTCAGATTCCGACGAAAAAAGCCATTTCGTAGAACAACTAGACAATGCCTGAAGAAAATTGAAGAAAAGTGACTTAACAAGTTATAAAGATTAATAATGTTATAAATATATTAAAATTAATATTTAATGTGAATACATGTAAAACATTTTAAGAAAAAGTGTTTTGCATTCTCCACCCTCATAAGAATAACTATATATAATAACTATTTAACTTTTCTAAACTTATTTAATTGGTATCTCATCATTCGTATTCATATTACTCAACATTTAAATTAAAATTGCTAATCATTTTTATTATTAGTTTTTATTAATATAGAAACAATTTTTTTTTTTTTAAGTAAAAAAAGATAGTACCTGCTATATTAAGTTAACAGAGAAACATTGACAAAATACACAGAGATATGATCGTCTTGAGCCACCAAAAATGTTGTCGTTTTACCAGAAACCAGCATAGTTTGGAGTGAAATGAGTCTAGGAGGATAAGCTAAAACTGTTATGCCCTCTATCCTACCCGAAGGAAACCAGGACATATGGCCATAGTTCGAGTTTACATTTAACAACAACATGATTAAACAGAAAACAAACTAGCATAGAAGAACTCAGATACCCAGTGACCTGTTGCCATTGCCTTTCTACCATGTGGATCTGGCTGGGATGGCGAATGGTTGTGCGCACATTGGAAATTTCCTCTTTGCTGGACCGTTGGAGTACGCGTCAAGGAGCAAGTCCATATGATGTCCCATGAGGAGGGCTCTGTGCTCCTGGTCCGCCATGTGGCCTCGGATTTCAAACACTAGAGCCAGATGCTCTGCACGGAGGAGAGGACCATGCAAGTCATTATTTCCTGCCTCGTCGAAGGTTTCTTTCCCCACTTCCACATTCATCCCTGCTCTGGCCTCGAACACATTCAGTCCTGTGCTAGTCGCATACACATTCATCCCTACTCTGGTCTTGCCTACATTTCTTTCTGCGCATGCATTGTGCCGAGCCTCGTCCTCGTTCGTTGCCTTCTCAGCATGGCTGGTGGGGCTGTAGTCATCCATCCATGGTATCTCCTCCACAATGAAAATTGGGAAATCATCTGCCGACTCTCCCTTCGGACCGCTCCCAGCTTGTAATTCATGCACCGTGGCTTGGGGTTCTAGGGTGGTCGCTAAATCCTCCAGGTACGGCGTTTCCTCAACCTAACAGGTTGGAAACTCATCTGCAATGCCTTCCTTCAAACAACTTCCAGGCTCAATTTCCATGGTGGGCGTGCTACACTCTGTCCTAGGCTCAGTGATAATGGAATGGAGTGCCAATTGGTCGGCTTGAGCTCTCTGTCAGAGAATGGAAGTCGCCATTGACAGAGCGCACTCCAGGTTCTTCCTCCTTTGCCTCTGCTCTTTGTGGGTGTACCAGGCCGAGCCTCGGTGAAGCCTGCCTTGCTTCCTTGTCATTATTGATGAGGGGTGAATAAAGATATAGAAAGAATGAGCCGAAACGATAATGCACCAAAACGAGAGTGAACCAAAACTGCACCAGAGCTCCCAACTGGCATGGAGGTCCAAAATGAGAGTGAACCAGCTTTGTCCAGGCTCTCCAACTTTTGAATTATCAAATGCCGGCTTCACATGGCTTCCCATTAACCATGTCATATTGAATGTTGGTTGAGTGAGTGTGTTCGTGCGAGGGAGAAGTCCCTCCTCCGTATATCGGCTGTAATGGCTGGCTACCATTGTAAATGCGGAAGGGATGGGGAGCAGCCTACAACATTTAAGCTATGGCTTGATGCTAAGCCATGTGGCAAGGTGTAGCCACGTGTCACCCCATCCGGGGATATAGAAACAATCTTTAAAGTGTGGGTCATCTATGAGATAACATCCTCTATAAACAATGTTCCACCAATTTTCTACGACGTTGGAGCATGGGAGTAGTGAAACACACATGGGGGATGTGTGGGAGCCACCTCCAAAATCTAGGGAAATTCATAGGGGATGGGGGGATGTTAGGGTCCCTAGCATAGGGGTCCCCGCCTATAAAATTATAAAAATAAAAATAAAATTGATAAAATCCCAACAATAACAATTCATCCCATGCAAAAATCCAAGGTAGATTCCCAGAACTAGAGAATATTAGGAGATGGCAGACGAAACAAATGATGCAGGATAGGGTAACATAAGTCACAGACTAGAACTGATCGGTAATAATGTTATTGGTGGATCAATAGAAAAAGCAGAATGAATCATGGCAAGGAAGGACATATACATAGTAAGGGAGCAATGGATTTTAAATGGCAACCTCAACCCTGCAACCCCAAGGCATTATACCGTTTCATTTAAGGATGTGGTACATGAAAATTTGTAGGCTAACTAGGATTTCCCACATAATATAGATGTGCTCAAGAATAAATCTAAGCAAATCACTGACTAGGATGGCTTCAACAAGGTCCCAAGTAAAAGGAAGCAAGGAGAAAAATCAACCAATCCAACCAAAAGTACACAAGGTAAGAATTCCAATAGCTTCTAAAGCTTTTCAACCTTATGAGAAAATGAAAATCCAACTAAGGAAGCATTGCAGGCCAATTAAGGACAACCTTAAGTAGATCACCCAATAATAGGAGAAGGAAAACTTCGAAAAACCAATCCTTCAAGCACCTTTCAAAAGAAAAATCCAAAGGAAGCAACAGATCTAGAAATGGGAATGGAGGAGGAAACCCAAGAAAAATATGAAGAAGATAATATACTATAAGACATGGTGTTGGAGTCAATCAAAATTGATCTACCAACACCCATCGCGGTTCATGGGGAAACACAACTAATCAATCTTGTAGAGGATTGGCTACTCCAACTTCAAAAGAAACTCCAAAAAGGTAAAGAAAAGTTGGGAACCTCAAACCCAAACCAAACATCTACTTGTAGCCTATGCATAAGGACTAATCCCCTATAAATACTAGCCATAGAGGAAAAGAAAAGAGATAGGAATTCCTCAAATTAAAACCTAGAATAAATAGGTGCACTCTTAGTGGACCCGGGATAGAAAAAAGGATTGTCGAAGAAATATTTCTCCTCCCAACCAAGGAATTAAAATGAAGGTGATCTCGTGGAACATTAGAGGCTTGAATGCATCCAGAAGGCATCACATGTTGAAGAAAAAAATAGGTGATTACCAACCCATTATCTTATTACTCTAGTAAACCGAATGTGATATCACTTCATTGAATTCTATTGTACAAAAATGTTGGGAACGTTGTAAAAGCATAGCCAAAACAACTGTATGATTCTCTAAGGGTCTATAGTTTTATGGGATCCATCCCAAGTCTTTCTTGAATCTGAATTAGATACACCCAACATCATATCTACCAAGTTCAGAAGCCTCACCTCTCTGGACCAAGGCTTCTTAAGCAATGCCTATGGCCTCACCAATCATCTTCTTAAATTTCTCTTTCTTGATTCCTTCAAGGCCATAGGTGATACAATCAATGCAGAACCATAGATACTAGGGGGGTTAACATAATCACTTTCCTCCAGGAAAATAAAGGAGTCAAGAGAAGACTAGATGTCGTTAGCATAGTTTTCTGAGACACTATCAGCATGCTAAGGTTAATATATATACAAACATCTAATTGTTGCTACACGTGGAATAAAAAAGAGGAGTTACACACCAAATAGTAGAAATGATGAATCAATTTCTTATATCAATTCCCTATTCCATTCTAAAACATCAATGGAGGCTGATATTTTTCCCTTGCAAGCTCTGACCACTGGTCAATTTTCCTATCATGGGATAAATCTATAATTCCTAGATCCAAAACATTTCACTTTGAATTTTTTTGGTTAGATCATCCTGACTTCATGGAAAACATAAGAAACTAGTGGACAGAGGAAAATGTGACTATGGGCACAAGTATGTATAGATTGTAGCAAAAATTGAAACAAATTAAGTAGAAAATAAAAAATGGAATAAAGAAATCTTCGACAATATCTTGCAAGCCTAGACTCAACTCGAAGAGAAGATGTAAAAATTAAAAAGAATCATCATTAAGGAGGGAAAAACATAAGAAAGGAAAACTCAAAAGGAAATCATTCAAACTCAATTCTCACTTAGGGACAAACAAGAAACACTTTGGAGAAAAAAATCAAGAATCAAATGGATCAAAGAGGGGGACAAGAACACTCATTTCTTCCATAATTCCATGTTAAGCAGAAGTCATCAAAACTAAATCAATTATCTTAGATCCACCATAGGGTATCTATTGGAAACACATGAGGATATTGAAGTCAAGCTGAGAACTCACTTTCATTATCTCCTATCGGAACCTCCCATGGAAAGAGAAACAACTATTAAATCAATTACAAGAAACATTCCTTCTCTGGTTATTGATGAACATAACCCAAGTATAATGCGGGCTACAACCTTTGAGGAAGTCACCTAAACTATGAAAGAAATGGTTATAGGTAAATCCCCATGTCCCAATGGCTTCACTATAGATTTGTTCCAAGCTTGCTAGTTGGTGATTGGTAGAGAGGTATGGGAAGAAATGGAAGAATCAAGATACATAAGGAACATTCTCCATGCCTTTAACTCAACCTTTATGACCCTCATGCCAAAGGATTTGGAAGCCCATTCTGCATAAAAATACTAACCCATATCTATATGCAATGTGATCTATAAATCACCTCTAAACTCATTGAAAATAGATTAAAAATAGTCATGGCCCAATTAAATTCACAAGAGAAAGGAGGCTATGCTGAGGGAATATATATTCTAGATGGTATTATCATAGTTCATGAAACTATCCATTCCTTGTAAAACTAGTAAATCTCTCGAGATGATGAACAAAACAAACATATCCAAAGCATGTGACTGCCTTAGCTGGAAATTCATGGAAAAAATGCTAACAGTCTTAGGTTTAAGGTCAGATTGGATATCTTGGATTGGAAACCTCATCTACTTGGATTTATTCTCCATCCTTGTCAATAGAAATCGCTCTACTACCTTCAATCCCTCCAAGGGGATATCTTGGGTCATTCACACTTGCACACATCCTTCTTAATACTGGGGGGTTAAGGACCCAGATTTCATCCATAGTTGATCAAAAAAACCCTAAGGCATCAACATATTAACCCTCAACCAAAGACTAAAGAAGGTCTCACCTTAGACGCCATGAGGATCATAGAGACCATCTGGTCTTGTGTCAGTGGTGAAGGACTAATTACATAGAAATCCGTTTGGGTTGGCATTCATATAGTCCATTGCAACCTACTTAACAACTAACAATGTACAACAACAAAATAAACATTCAATTGACATATGATCAACACACCATAAGACCATAATCACTTCAGCTTTATTAGACATACATTGAGAAACTCATCAATTGACAACAACATAGCCTTGCTCTCTTATACATTTTCCCAACATTACATTACATAGGTCCATGCATTTCCCTTCAAACTATATAGATATGATAGACTCAGAGTTACAACCGAAGACATTACAAAACATAGACTTAGAGCGAGCTCAAGGTCATTGATCAACAACAACAACAATACCCACAACTATCAACCAACAACCAACTGACTAACTCTCTCTTGGTTGTTGTTGCTCCCTTTTATCTGCTTCTCGTCTCTAGCACTCTGTCACTTTCAGTTCTACCCCACTCGTTCCTATGATTTACAGTCCCGCACACTTCTATCACATGAATGCATTCCACATAGCTTCTTTGGAATCATGGCAATCTCAACTACCTTTCCAGCTCATGTTCTTATTGCTCCTTGTTCCCTCGTGCTGCCTCTAGTAATCATTTGGGGAGATTTATCGAATATTCATTTCTTGATTCCAATGTGCATGCGATTTCTTCTTTATTTCTAGCACGCATCACAAAACTTGAACTAGCATGCATTGGGAGAACTTGAATTGGCACACATTAACAAAACTTCATCTGACATGCACGCCTTTTGTCACCCCTCACGCAACTTCTTGAGTGTGTGAAAAACTGGAATCAATGTGCACAACTTTGTTTGTGCACGCACGTGTGAAATTTACCCAAAACTTTGGGTGCCAATAATCTCCCACCACTATTATTTGGCTTGTCCTCAAGCCAAGTGCCTCTTGAAGTGACCAATGCAAAAATTGAGTAAGATAAAATCATTAATCATTGTAGAACCAGAGCATTAAACCAAGCTGTGCTGGAAGCCAAGTTTGAGTAAGAGAAAATCATATATCCAGGTTGTAATTTCAACCAGACACAGGTCTTGGAATGAGTCGAGCAGTCCTCAAGGTAAGTGATGGATTTGGGTTTCATTTGGCCAGATGCTTGAACTCTCTTTCTTCAATGGTTTCTGATTTCATGAATGAGGGATATGTTTAAATCACTTCATCAAGAAACTTTCCTCCTAATTAAACTAAGTGCTACTGCTAGAAATTTTCCCAGTT
>JASDQU011311563.1:0-25038 GCA_032191745.1 Picea mariana
GGATAATGCAATTTGACATTCAATTAAAATATATTTCAAAATATAGAGAGGACCAGAGATCAACGTTATCGAAAGGTTAATGGAGGGTTTAGTGTTTTGATTGTGGGAGGTATGTTGAAATGCTTATGTGACTACTAATAATTATTGTTGTTATATATAAGATTGTACCATTTTGTGGCATTAGCGATCACCTAAAATTATATTCCTATACAAATATATCCATTATTTTCTACGTCAACACACCTTGAGTGGCATCAATGACCTAGGTAGATTGCCTAAACTTATAATCTTATACATAGCCATCCATTATTAACATTTTAAACTAACTATTATACTGCTAAGTCGATATTGAAAAATATTGAGTTCTTGTGTGTAGTAGATATGTCTAAGGAAGCATTGACTTTATCTTTAATGGAGAAAATTTCACTATCAACAATTTGGTGCAGTGGCACTTCCTATTGTTTAGTGCACACCGAATTTATATTTTGGCATTAGTGTGTGAATTAATATTTTAATGCTATTGTTTTTCTCAATTTTATGGTTTTTGCTGACATATGGGTGTTGGTAGAGAAAGATATTGATTTATTTACTCATTTTGCTTCTATTTCTTTTGGCATTGATTCTACTATTACTTTGTAACTATTTTGGAATTATACTATTAATGGCATTTGTGTTGTTTCTATTTGATACAGGAATATAAATCGTAAATCATTGAAAATTCAACAATGACATGTCTATTATTATTCAAGAAATGAATAATAACAATATTGAAGATGTAAGAATTCGACAACGAGTTAGAAGACAAACATTGATTCAAATGCAACAATTCATTGAAATTGAAAGAAAATATTCGAGGATAGAAGAAATGAGAAACAAATATTGTGATGATGACAAATGAATGGGGACCAAAGGGAAGAAAAATGAAAAAAGGGTCATGAAAGAAAAAGACTATAACCGCAAAGAATGAATGAGGATCAAAGTTAAGGATGAAAAAAAAGGATTCTAAAAGAAAGAGACTACAATTGCAAAGAATGAATGAGGATGGTAGGGAAGAACATAGAAATCAAAATAGAGATCAAGTAAGAGCACATTGATGAAGAAATGGAGAGGTGTCAATAAGGTGATGATAGAAACTTAAACTATTTATCTAAAAGGCACCAATCAAAAAAATCATCAACCAATAGTGCTATATGATGATGAACTTCAAACAAAATCCAATGTACCAATGATTTCATATGAAGATGAATTCATTGCACATAAAAAATTTCATGAAAGAATTGATAAATCTGGTCATATTCAAATGTGTCATGTGTGTGAGAAGTAATATCCCAGTATTCAAATGGTGACTACTAATATAGGTTGAATGTGTACGAGATGTAAAAGAGACGCTACCATCATAGATTTTCATCTCAAAACCATATGAATCTACGGTTGCAACCTTTTGTCCCTACAAATATTACACAAGTCAAAGAGATGTTGATAGCACGAGCCAGTCCAATTTTGCAAGTAATGCATTCAATAGGTGGGAAATACAAATATAGAGGACACACCATAAATTTTACTCAAGAGGTTAAAGATGTTGCCAAGAAATTACCTTTACATATTAAAGACTTTGATTTTGAATGATTGTTGTACGAAAAAAAAAGGTCATCGAGGATCAAACTATGATTTCATTGTTAGAAAGAGAAAAGTAATGGATGTGCTATTGTATAAGTAAGAATTATCCTTATTATCGTGATGTTGAAATTGATATATGTTCCCTTGATGAGTTACTAGAAAATGCAACATATGTTTCACAATGATTAATTATGTTATATTACCATATATTGACTTTGCAATGTTGGAAGGGTTTCTGGGTCATGAAGACATCTTAAAATATTGTGAAACGATTTCTTTTGTTGCAAGGCCTCCAAATGCACCGAGGGAAGTTAAACTTATTTAATCTTAGGTAGATATTCCTAATATAGAAGCAGATCATCCAAATGGTGAATCTATAGATGTGATTAATTGTCCTATAGTCAGTTCATCTCCCATAAATGAGTGTAACAATGAAGGGTTATTTGATATGGCATTTCCAACATCATTCCCTAAAGGTGAAGCTGATTAGTTAAACCACATATGAGAAATGTGCATAGTCATGAGTATGAAAAACATCTTCTTAGATATTGTGATAATAGGTTTGGTGTGTACCCTCGATTTAGACATGTTTTACTTAATATCATCATGAGACATTGTGATCAAGCTCCGTCTGTATTTTTTGTTAAAAAAAATATGGCATAACTATTGATGTTTTAGTAGCATTGGACAGGTACTTCCATGTGTGTTTGTCTCTAACACGTGGGAGTCATCCTTAATGCCTCTCAGAACCTTAGGAAATTCACTTTATTAAGTGATTAATGAAGTGAATGTACTTTTGTAATAAAGTGAGTTTAAGTTAATTAAATTCCTAAGTATTTGGCATTAGTAATTAAATTAATTCCTAGTCGTTAGATATAAAGTGAAGATGAGATTCAATCTCAACCCTTGATCACTTTGGAGATCTAGGCTATAAAAGGTTAGCCTATGCGAGAGGATAAGACACACACATATACACACAGAGTGAGAGAGTGAGCTCTCATTCATTGGGTGGAGAAGGACATTCATCTAAGTGTGAAAAGTAGGGGTCGATTGATCCTTGTGGATATTGGTGGCCACCCACCTATTCCAGTTGGCTCCTCTTGACAGTTTTTAGTTAAACACATTCTTCTATAATTCTTTGTAATTATGGGTTTTACACTTTTGGGGTTTTATAAAGCCCTACACAACTTCTAGGTGGATATTGGTGGCCTCCCACCTAATCCAACTGTCTTACTTTGAAATTTTTCATGTCAGTACATCTTTTTGTACTTCTAGGGCCCTAAACAATGTTTTTTTTTTGTCTTGCCACAGTCAAACTGTAGACGGAGTTAGATTTTGATGGCATAATGTGTAGTTCTCGAAAAGACCTTTCCAATGGGATATCACACACCTAAAACAGAGGTCGTATGCAAAAGTTACGACCCCGGGAAGTTGAGGTACCAACTTACTCATCGGGACCCACATAACTTTTGGTGTTTCATCTCCTAGGGTTAGGTTTTTGGATGTCTATGGTTTTGGAATTCATGAGTAATGTTAAAAAGGCCTCTAGAGCTTCATTGTAATCGTTTTTCTTAGACAGATGCATGTATAAGCCACATCTCTTCTCAGAGATAGCTACCACCATTCGAGCAAGTTATTTTCATTTCTGTAGTTGTACAGTTTCAACCTATTTTATTTATTCAATAGAAGTTATTGTCAATGGATATCTATTGTTGTTATCCGTATCTTTGTATTATTGTACTCGGTCTATTATTCATTTCGTTCTGCTCATAAATATGGATCAGTAGTATCAAAGAGGTATTCTCTTCATTTATTTTTCTTCCTGCATGTCCGTGACAAGATCTAGGTACAAGAAGTTGGGATTTGAACCAATTGAGCCTTTGCAAGATCGGTCACACCAATACCGACAACAACCCATGGGGGATGAAAAGAAAGATGATGGAGCAAAAGATCCTTTTAAAAAATTTCTCGAGCAACCCCTTGTGCGAAAAAGGAACAAAATGATG
The DNA here is from genome assembly GCA_032191745.1 of Picea mariana. Classification (NCBI taxonomy): domain Eukaryota; kingdom Viridiplantae; phylum Streptophyta; class Pinopsida; order Pinales; family Pinaceae; genus Picea; species Picea mariana. Next base: position 3,624 of record JASDQU011311563.1, read on the forward strand.
GACAAATTTGCACAGATCCTTTGGTGACTGCCCACAAGAGACGCATCTTCATCAAGTGGCCATGAAACCCCCTTCAAGGTACAAGTAAATTTTGATTTTCCATTATTTGAAGGACTGATAGATTTGTGCGGCTTATAAATATGTTGTCAAGATCGAGCATAAATTTAAGCAAAAGAGGCTAGAGTTTGGATCTGCAAACTCCTCACAGCCGAAGCAGGGAAAAGGTGGCCCCAACCCACAAAACAAGGGATAGAGGAAATATAGCCACTCTCAAGACAACCATTCCAAGCCGCAATACAAGAAGGTTAATGAGAATTTGAAGAAGGACATGGGAAAGTGGTGTGAATACCATAAAATCCCTTGGCACAACATCGAAGAATATCACTCCAAGTAGTCACTAGTGGTCGAGCTGAAAGCTTCCGAGTAAGAGGCAGATATTAATTCTAAATCAAATTCAGAAGGAGGGAAGTAGATTATTGATGTTGAACCCAGTGTCACTATCTCTACCACCAAAGTCCAGCCGAGCAAACCAGAAGAACCAGAGGAAGGGGACTGCTTCTTTCACTCACAGATGTGGGTAAAGGGGGATCTGTTTTATTTCATTGTCGATAGAGGCAGTCAGAAGACCCTGATCTCAGCAGAGGTCATCAAGAGGCTGGACCTGCCAATGACACGACACCCACATCACTACACCATCGCCTAGCTTCGCCAAGGAAGAGATCTTCGCATCAACCAACAGTGTTGTCTTCCCTATAGCATCAAGCCCTTCAAAGATGAGGCATTGTGTGATATTTCTCCCCTTGAAGTTTTTGATGTTATTTTAGGACAACTATATTTTTGGAAGTGACATGTTGTGTATGAGTCTAGACGTCGTAGTTTTATTATTACTTTGGGTAGAAAATTGTACATGATAGTAGAGGTAGCGCCTCCAATCGTTATTTCTTTAATCTCTGCTAAGCAATGCAATAAGTTCATTTCACAGACCGGGAAGTTCATCTTCTTTGTGATCTGTTCTCACGGTAAGAAGAAGTTTGTCACCACATTCATGGCCTCTACACAGAGCCTCTCTTTGCAACAGAAGAAAGTGGACAAGATCATGGAAGAGTACAGAGGCATCTTCTCCTCACCCACTGGGGTACCGACACACTACCAATTCAATCATCCAATTGATCTAACCCCCGGTGCACCTCTTCCTAATGGACCAGTCTATCGTTGCTCGTTGATGGAAAATGAAAAAATCAAGTGTTGAATCCAAGGGTTGCTTCAAAAGGGGCACATCAAAGCCAACTCCTCCCCTTGTGGAATCCCTACAGGACTTGGCGGCTCTGCATTGATTATAGAGCATTAAATAAAATCGTAGTTAGGAACCGGTACCCAATTCCTTGGATTGATGGCCTTCTTAACCAACTCAAGGGGGTAAAGTTATTCAGCAAGATTGACCTAAATTATGGCTACCACCAGGTTCCCATTGAACCAACTGATGTATGGAAGACAAATTTCAAATCTAAAGAAGGTCTCTTCGAATGGTTGGTCATGCCCTTTGTCTTAACAAATGCACCAACCACTTTCATGAGGTTGATGGATGATGTATTGAGACCTTTCACCAACTCTTTTATGGTGGTATATCTGGATGACATCCTCATCTTAAATAGAACTTGGGAGGATCACATGCATCATATTCAACAGGTTTTGATCACTCTGCGGCAACACAAGATATATGCCAACTTGGAAAAATGCTCCTTTGGCATGAAAAAGTTCCAATACTTGGAATACATTGTTGATGAGAATGGGGTACATGTGGATCTAACTAAGATCCAAGTCATCTGTGACTGGCCAACCCCGACCACACTAACTGAGCTTCGGAGTTGCTTGGGACTTTCCAACTAATACCGACGGTTCATGTTGGGATTCTCCCATATTGCATGGGCCCTCAACCAAGTGACCAAGGGTGGTGGAAGGGAAAAGTTCGCATGGGGGAAGGAAAAACAATGAGCATTTAATGATATGAAGCATTGCTTGTGCTCAGCTCCAGTAATCTCCTTATTCTATCTACAACAACCGTTCGAGATTGAGACGGATGCATCCGACTATGTTGTAGGCACAATTCTCACTCATCACAATCATCCAATAGCATACCATAGTGAGACACTCTCAGATACCATCCGGAAATACCCCACCTATGACAAAGAAATGTATTCCATTGTGCAATCTCGTCATCAATGGAAACATTACATTCTGGGAAAGGATACAATCATCCACATTGATCACAACCCTCTGCAATTCATACAAACATAAGGGAAGTTGCAGAACGACCGCCATAAAAAATAGTCCACATACCTACAACAGTTCCATCTCAACATCAATTATAAGACATAGAGCACAAATCATGTCACTGACTGCCTCATTCGACCTCCTGTGGCTTCACTCACCACTGTGCTCCATTCCTATAGGCATGAGGCCTCTAAGTGGCCCCAACTTTATCAACGAGATCTTGACTTTTCCACCACCTATCAAATCTTGTGTACATGTGTGAATATCATCGATTTCCACATTCATGATGGATTGTTATGCCATCTGGGCCATCTTTGTGTTCCTGCAAGCGAGCATGCAAAGATAATTTGGGAGGCTCACTATAGTTGGATGGAAGGACATTTTGGCGTGAAGAAAATTGTGGCCATCATACAAAAAAAATTTTATGGGCCAAAACTTCAACAGGACGTCAGCGAGTATATCAAATCTTGCATTTCCTATGCCATTGACAAGCTAGCCATCAAGAATCAAGGCTTATACACCCCTCTTCCTACTCCCGAGAGGCCTTGGGAATCCATCTCAATGGATTACATGTCTGGTCTTCTATCCACCAAGAAATCCAATGATTGCATAGTTGTGGTGTTTGATCAGTTTTTGAGGATGGCCATTCTCACAGCCTGCAAGAAGAGCATCATAGCAACAGATACTGCCAAGCTCTTCTTCGAACGAGTGTGGGTCCATTTTGGGATACCACATACCATCATCTCCGATCGGGACAACATGTTCCTCAACACATTTTGGTCGAGTCTCTGGTCACTGTTGGACACCAAGGTCACTAAATCCACTACAAACCGATGGGAAAATAGAGGTCGTCAATCGGATGATTGTGTACATCATGTGCATGTATAACTCTAAGCATCGACATACATGGGATGAGATTTTTCCCTATGTTCAACATAGCTACAACAAGGCTCTCCATAGCTCCACCAACCATATCCCCTTTCAGGTGAGGCTTCGATTCCAACCCTTGGGTCCCATTGATGTTGCACTACCTCTTGTAACCACACAGACAGATTATTCCCATGTTCAGTTTGAGGCCGACAAAGCCACCAGATTCATTGAGTGATTCAACACATCTGCCAAGATGTCCATGAGATTTTGTAGAAAGCCAATGCTAAGTATAAGCAACGCCATGATCAACATCGGGTACCACACAAGTTTCAGGTAGGAGACAAGGTCTACTTACATTTGTAGAAATAACACCTTACAGGGCCCCATTGGAAGTTTTTTCTACTTTTCTATGGGCCTTACACTATCACCAAGGTTGTGGGTGACAATGCTTATGTGCTCAACACTCCCCCCTTCCTTGGCTTTCACCTAGTGTTCAATGTGTACCTCCTCTGGCCATAATTTCCACCATTATTGGACACCTCAGAGATCACAGAACAGTTGACATCAACAAAGCTCAACCCTGACTACATGGAACATGCATCCATTGATAAGATAGTGGACACACGAGTCAAGGGCACTCGCCAAAAGAGGATCCAGCTTTATCAGGTTGTCAAGGTAGGGAAGCTCCTGCACCAAGGAAAGTGGCTCACCTAGAGCCAAATTCAGCACAAGTTTCCTCACCTGATGAGGGCACTCAACACAATGGATACCATTTCTTCCTAATGGAGGAGGATTGATCTAGGTGGATATTGGTGGCCACCCACCTATTCCAACTCACTCCTCTTAACAGTTTTTAGTTCAACACATTCTTCTATAGTTCTTAGTAATTATGGTTTCTACAGTTATGGGGTTGTCTAAATCCCTACACAACTTCTAGGTGGATATTGGTGGGTGCCCACCTAATCCAACTGGCTTATTTTGGAATTTTTCATGTCAGTACATCTTTTTGTACTTCCACGGTCGTTTTGGGGCCCTAAACAATGTTTTTTTTTTGAATTGCCACCAAAAACTATAGATAAAGTTAGACTTTGAAAACATAATGTGTAGTTCTTGAAAATACCTTTTCAATGGGCTATCACACACCTAAAACGGAGGTCATATGCAAAAGTTACGACCCCAGGAAGTTGAGGTACCAACTTACCCATCGGGGCCCACATAACTTTTGGCGTTTCATCTCCTAGGGTTAGGTTTTTGGATTTCTAGGATTTTGGCATTAATGAGTAATGTTAAAAAGGTCTCTGGCACCTCATTGTAATCATTCTTCTCATGCGGATGCACGTAGCAGCCACATCTCTTCTCAAAGACAACTACCACCATTTGAGCAAGTTGTTTTCAGTTCTACAGTTTTACAGTTTCAGCCTATTTATTTGTTCAAAAGAAGTTATTTTTCATTGTATATCTGTTATCGTTCTCTGTATCTCTATGTTATTGTACTCTGTTTGTTATTCATTTCATTCCGCTCATAAATCTGGATCATCGATGATAGGAGAAAAGGGGCAACAAGGGAGATAATAGTCAACTAACAAGATTGAACCACTGATCTTGAGGTTTGTAGGGCTTGGTCTTCTGTTGTTTTGTATTCCTCGGGTGGGAAATTATCCCAGGAAGGGATCCCAGATTAATAATAATAAATTTCACACAAATGGTTTTCCCTTTGGGGTTTTTCTAGGGGTAATTTACCTACAAATTTGTGTGCCATGTCTTTGGTTTCGTTTTATTTGCTTCGACTGTAATGTTTGGTTAAATAACCTAGTTGTATTGTTATTCGATAAATCCGTTTTATTCATAATTATTTATTGATGTTGGGTTACGAAAATTAACATGGTATCAGAGCTTGGTCTCTGAAGAGAAGCTAGTTTGCACAAAACTTGAATTTTCAGTGCATAAAAAAAATTTGATTTTCTCTACAGGTAAAATTAAACCCATAATTTAAAAATAAAATAAAATGAAGAAGGAAAAGGAAGTTGTACAACATACAATCATCATACAATCATCGTATGGACAACAGTTGTTGTACGTCGTATGACCACATGGTCTACAAAGAAGATATGTCCACGTGGGTGTTGAGATCATTGTTGCAGAAGGTGGATCGGGTCATTGGGAGTGAGTTGGGTCGAAGGATTTGTGAAGCAGTTGAAGTTGGGAGGACATGTGTGGTGTTGCAAAAGTAGAAACCTAATAAGAGAAATGGTTGTGGGATCAATGACCACAATATCTAGCTAACGGGTATGGATCCAAAAGGTGGTGGAGGAAGGTGCGAGCAAAATACATGTTGATCTGCTGGCTGAGGAAATTTGTGTAGACAGATTTGTTGATGGCCAGAGCATCTAGCCACTAGTTGGGCATAGGGAGGCATTCGTCGACAAGTATAGTAGGGTCACCAACTAGCCAGTGAACTGACCAGTAGGGAAGCCCAAAAAATTTTAGGCAATGCCTAGAAGAGGGCTTGAGTAGACCATAAAGTAGTCGGGTAGCAAGCAGAAAACACAGGCAGCTTTGTGCAGGGTTATGGGCAGTGATAAATGGGTCCAGGAATAATATAGCAGGTCTGGGAAGTCGGAAACAAGAAGTAGGTTTGGGTAGCGGGTAGCGGGTCCCGAGCAACCATACATATTTTTTTGTTTTTCGTACCTAAGGGACTAGGCACATTTTTCAGTGTTTTTTAGATCAAATCTTGGATATGATAGCCACCGAGTTGATATATGAGGACCAGTTGGAGGGTGCCTCTAAATTTCTTTCGTGGAAAGTGCAGATCATGTTTCTCCTTAGGGAGAAAGGAATGTGGAGTCATGCAAATACCGCAATGATCACGTCGACAGATCCTACAGAGATGGCCAAGCATGAGGCAAGGGAGGCCAAGGAAATTTGGATGATGTTAGATTCGGTGAGGGATCATCTCATACCTCACCTATCTAAGAAAAAGTCAGCCAATTTGATGTTCTCAACTCTAACAAAGATGTTTCAGAGTAATAATGAGAACCAAAAGATGGTTTGAGGGACCGACTCAGGAAGACCAAGATGTCCAAGACTGATTTAGTGACCAATTATCTCACCAGGCTCACTCAGGTTCGTGATCAGTCGAGGGAATTCAATGAGAGAGTGACAGATGTGGAGTTAGTGAGGGTGGCCTTGAATGGTTTCACCAAGCCTTGGACTTCATTCATCGAAGGCATTTGTGCTCAAGATAATCTTCCAGGCTTCGGGTCATTGTGGGATGATTGCATCTAGGAGGAGACCCATCGAGAGGCTTTAGGAGGCCCACAGGAGGATGGTGATGTGGAGAACCATGCACTTGCCAGTCAGAAAAAGAGGGGAAAGGGGAAGTTTAGGATGAACATAGGTGGAGATTCATCTTCACAAGCTAGCATAGGGAAGGACCTAAGTAAGGTCAACTGTTTTCACTATCATAAGAAGGAACACTATGCTTCACGGTGTCCGAAGAGGAATAAGGGAAGAAACTAGACGCAACCAAAGGTAGCTGTGTCGACAAAGTCTCAAGCGAATGAGTTTTCCAGAAAGTTTGAGCAGGAACTCTTATTTTTTTCCCATATTTCATGAGACACCATATTAGCTGGTGCGTGGCTGCTATATAGCGGAGCCACATGTCATATAATAGGAGCATGTGAGTTGTTCGAGAGCTTCACAGATTCAAACTTAGATGTGCATGTAGAACTTGGTATTGGAGCCAAGCATGCAATAAATGAATTTAGGATAGTTCCATTCTAAATGGAGTCAAGAGGCATGTTGAGAGTGATTGACGTGCTATGGGTGATAGAATTTAGGAGGAGTGTGCTCTTAGTCTCATTGATTGAGAAGAAGGGATTTGACGTAGTGTTCTAGGATGGACAGGTGTTGATCAAGCCCAGAGGATATAGCTCAGACAAGACAACTATTCTTGGAGTTAGAGAGAGCAACTTGTACAGGATAAAGGGCTAGCCTATGCGAGCAATGGAAAGTAGCAGAGTGGCAAAGTACAAGAAGAACGTAGCTACAAAGGTTGAACACCTCAAAGGGAGTCAGGCTTCAAGTTCAGGTCAGAAGGAGCATCCTTCCAAGTTTGTCAATAATGAGTCATGGTACGAGATGACCATGTAGTATTATCAGGAGCGGGGAGCTTCTAGAAGCATGATCAAATGAAAGTCTTCAAATCAGGGTCCGAGCGAGATGGCAGGGATATCTTTTGTTTCAAAGAGAGTAGCCAATCATGTGGAATGGAGAGTATCCATGGTAGCATCTCTGATAGCGAACACAGAGCCACCTCCAGGTGGAAGAAGTACCTTCCTCGCTAAGAGGGAGTGTTGATGTTTTAGTAGCATCAGACAGGTACTTGGCATGATACATCCAGAGTTTTGATGAATCTTTTAATGGTTTGTTGTTTCTTTTATTTATTTGTAACTATTCTCTTCTAAGTTTTTGCACATTCTTCTCTCATGGATTAGTGTAAGTATATTTCTCACCTTGATATCTTTGTGCTATCTTTCATAATGTATACCATGTAAAACCTGAGTTTTGTTGATAATGAAAGTTGTACATGGAGTATCGTTAAATGGAAAGATTGTCATACCAGAAAATACTAACAAACATAGATTCCATTCAACACTGCAAGCAATTTATTTTTTTCTAGATCTGGGTTTGTATGGTTGTGAAAGATTTTATTTAATTTCTTCCGTGTAAGCTCTATCTCAGTCAAGGCCAGCCTTAATTTTAACACTCTCTGCAATTTTTATGACCGTTTTTTCTCTAAATTTGGTGGAGATATTCTCCTCTGAAGTTGCATGATATGCAAGAAGAACAAGACGAACGGATAAACAAAATGCAGGTTATCACTGGAAGTAAAATTTTTATCACCTCTGGAGGGCTGCAACCAGGTCCAAGGATGGAAAAAGTTTAGCAGAGGACCATCGATTAGGCCACTAAATTTGTTGGTGATTAAGGGACCTTTGGTTATAACTTCCAAGGGTGTAGTGAGTTTGAATTCTCTTCTTATTCAGTTGGGGATCACAACAAATATGCATGGAGAAAAAAATGAACTTGGTATTGATTAACAAGTGTGGCAGAAGTAGTAGTCGTGATAGCCAATGTTAACAAATAGAGGAAGAAGAAGAACCAAACTTTCAGCATTTCAGAGATTTTTTGGGGCCAATATGTTGGCCATGGGGATCGATCTGTCCCCTTCTAGACACCACCATTTTCTCGTTACCCGAAAGAAGTGCGCCCAACCGTCCGAGGATCGAACCCCGGGAGTATCAATAGAAGGTATTTGGGATAGGAAGCTCAACGACAGAAGGAAATTCACTCCCCTTGCACCTGAGCTTAACTCGATTGTAGATTCGGGTCATCTCTCCTCCCTCTCATGCCAACCAGGAAGACTACGGGCAGATGTCCAGAGGTCGAGTCATAGGGTGAGAAGTGTCATTTTCCGTCCACTAACAGAACCCAAGTGCTAGTGGAATCTTTGGTCCCTTATAGTAATCCAATGGAGGAGCAAACTAGGGTTAGTAGAAGTGACCCATTTGTGGGCGTCAGGCCACGAGAGCAAGTACTGGAAGACAAGAAGGGGGTTTTGGTGGAGGCTGCTAAATTTGAAAGTGATGAAGATGAGCATAAAATTAGTAGGGATAAAGACGACACCTGACTTTGAAGAATTTTAGGATTCACATGCCATTATTACAAGTTTGTCAAAAAAAAATATGTTTGAACTTATAATAAGATTATTGAAAATGATGTGTTTTCCTGAACTTGAGAATCAACCTAATCTTTTGAAATTTTTAAGGAGGTTATGTGTAGGATTTTAAACCACATCTCATTTCTCAAAAACATTTATTGTAGAGTGTGATGCTTTAGGATAGGGAATTTGTGCAATTTTAATGCAAGGAAGATATCCATTAGCTTTTGAAAGCTACCAATTTAAAGGAAGGAACTTACTTGAACCCATTTATGAGAAAGAAAAATTGGCCATGTTACATGCAAATAAGCAATGACACATTTACCTAATAGGAAGACACTTCAAGGTCAGAAAAATTTATAATAGTCTAAAATACTATAAAAATGGTTACAAAGATGCTAGGTTATGAGTTTGAAATTATATACAAAAAGGGAAACAAAATGCACTTTCAAGGAAAGAAGAAAACATTGAGGCCTTAATTTGTGTTATCTCCATTCTACAAGTTGATTAGGTGGAAGAGGCAAGGATATAATGGCAGCATGACCATAAGACATCGAAGCTTATTCAACAACTACAATACCCTACTACATCAGATAATTTTGTGGAAGAATAATCCACTCTGGTATAAGTATCACCTATACTTATGCAAGCATTCCCAACTCAAACATAAGGTTGTCTTGGAACTACAAACCTATCCTATAAGGGGACACTCACTTATGATTTCTAAGAACTTACCATAAGATCAAGAAGGATTTTTTCTAGAAAGTTTTTAAAGTTGATGTTCAAAAGATTGTGGCAGAATGTTTGCTTTTCCAACAAAACAAGGGAGAGACAATCAAGACCCCGGGTCTTCTAGAACCATTATTTGTTCCAAGTCAACGTTGGGAAGAGATTTCAATGGATTTTACTATAGGTGTACCAACATCTGAAGGAAATAATGTCATCATGGTGGTGGTGGATCGACCCACAAAGTATGCCCACGTTTTCTCTCTTTCCCATCCTTTTAAAGCGAGTATAATAGTCACATCATTCATGGAAATTGTTCAAAAGTTACATGGAAACCCCAAGATTATTATAAGTGATAGAGATACAATTTTTACCAATTATTTTTGGACGGACTTGTTTTCTTGTTTGGGTACTCAATTGGCTCATAAATCATCTTACCACCCTCAATCTAATGGACAAATTGAGATTATGAATAAGTGTCTAGAAAGTTATATTTGTTGCTTTTCATTTGATAAACTAATATAATGGATGAAGTGGTTACACTAAGCATAATGGTGGGACAATAATTTATTCCATATTTCATCCAAAATGTCCCCATATATATAAGCTTATGGATATCATCGTCCATCAAAGATGTCACCCTTGAGAGGGACAACTAAGGTTCAAACAATGGAGGATCACATAGAGCACAACAAGAGGTTTCTTAATTACTAAAGAACAACTTGGTTATAAAACAAAATAGGATGAAACAACAAGTTGATTAACATTGTAGTGAAAGGAATTTTGAAGTGGATGATTGGATATTTTTGAGGTTGCAACCATATAAATAGATGTCTCTCAAGCAACAAAAGAAGGATAATGAATTAGCACCCAAGTACTATGGTCCCTATAAGGTGTTGCAAAGGATTGACAATATGTCTTACAAACTAGAGCTACCTCCATCTTCATGTGTTGATCTGGTCTTCCATGTTTCTTATTTAAAGAAAGTTATGGGTGACAACATCTCAATTCAAACTACTTTTCTAAAGATTGATGAAGAGGGGGAAATGATACTAGAATCTAAAACAATCCTTGAAACATGAATCAAGCAACTACACGGTCAAGCAATTATTGAATACCTCATTAAGGGGAAGAACCTACCAATAGAAGATGCAACATGGGAAAATGAGTTCTTCATGTAAAAACATCCATAGTTAATCAAGTGTTGAGGACAACACCTATTTGAAAAGGTGGGGACATGTTCAGCCCTAGATATTGTTACATCACAATTCTATTATTATATAAGTGTTGTCATTATTGGTCGCTTGGCCCCTTAATTGTAAATTGCACCCTTTGTCTCCTATATATACCAAGAAGACGTAGTTTTGGAGATCATATCATCTTGTTCATTTTTTGTATTGTAAAATAAGGTTGCCCCCTCGAAGAGGATTTTCCTTCATCGTTTTCTCTCATTCTCAAGGAATGGAGTTACTTCTTCTTCATAATAATGATATGTCTATGATACACATGAGATGATGGATGTGTCTAGTGAGGCTAAATGATGGTTATCATAACCTTGAAAGAAAGGAAAGCATGTTATTGGGATGACACTGGAACCCTATGTTATGCCTTGATCATCTAGAGATAATGATGGACTTGAGTATACTAGTGGCATGCCCTGGTAGGAAAATGCAGGAGGCCTACACTTGATCCAAGTGGATATTACTGGCCACCCACCTATTCAAACTGGCTCCTCTTGACAGTTTTTAGTTCAACATGTTCTTCTGTAATTCTTTGTAATTGTGGGTTTGTTGGCCCTTGGTTAAGGAAATAAGCGAAGAACAAGGAAGAAAAGGCAAAATGAAAACTACGCAGAAGACACAGTGACTATTACTGGTTTGAAGTGAGCAAAGAGCATAAAAGGCGGAGCAAAGTCCGAGAAAGAAAGTTGTTGGATGAGGAGATCGAGGATGACAGATCAGTAAGAAAGAAGGATCGTGCACAACTCAGCAAGAAGAAAAATCCACCATTAGATGCTTTGGAGCACCGCGTGAGAAGGAAGGAAATCCACGCTGGCGAAGCCCTGAAAACATGGGTCAAGTTGACCTAGGGTTTTAGACACCTAGGGTTTTGGTATCTAGGGTTTTGACACCTAGGTCTCGGCCTAAGGATGTCGATGAGTGATTGTAATATATAAATAAGGACCTACATGAGGGAAAGAAGGTTTGATCTAGTAGTTGTTGTTGTTGTTAATATTGTTATTGTGTGATTGAGTGAGTGATATCGAGTAAGAGAGCCTTATGTATTGTAAGATCTTCAGCTAGGTGCGAAGATTAGTCCTACAGTTGGGTGCACAGGAAGGGAAGAGATAGAGAGAAGAAGAAAGAAGATTTGCTAGTTAACAACGTAGACAAGAACTGTATGTTTCATTTTAATACATTATAAAGCACAGTTTTGTGGACGTAGCCCTAGAGAGAGGGTGAACCACGTATATTTTTTGTTATGTGTGATTGATGCTCTGTTCTTGTCATTTGATACACTGTTATTGCATTACGGTGGTAGATCTGATAAGATGTGTGGAATAGATCTAAGTTGTTAAGTGATATATGCGTGTTGTATTGTTCTAGTGTTGGATCCACTTGTTCGTTCCCTTGGTTGTAGACATATCTTTCCTGCAACCCCCCCATAGCTGCTTCGGGTGAGACTGCATCTACTTCGCAGGCGTAGCCGAAAGGGCCAGTAGTTAGGGCTTGTTGGTGTACTCTTGGAGCTAAACCCTGGGTCTGCCCCTATGCCAACAAATGGTTCCATTGCTGGAACAGGAATCTTGTTGAGGGAATGTCAAGGTGGTTCCCATCAAAGATAGAGATTCAGAAGTGGATAGAGGATCAAGAGAAGGACTTTGTTGAAGCCCATAACAAGAACCCTAATCTTAGTATAGAGGATTGGTTGGAGAGATATATATTTATTGATATACATGAGATTTTCTTTGGAGGAATCCATCAGAAGCTATATGAGTGGTTAGCTAGGTTAGCAGATACCCAGTTTGAAATCAGACCTAGACCTCCTGTAGTTTGGATGTCGGCGCTGATAAAAAAGGTCAAGAGAGTTGATAATGCAGTATCACGAGCAGTAGATCACTGGTTTGACAGCACCATTGGAGGGTAAATCACAGAGTTTGTTGTTGACAGAGTAGAGTCATACAACCAAGCCGAGAGATATTTCTTCAAGGGACCCAGAGGGAAATTTTTACACTTTCTAAAGTTGAGAATCAAGATGCTATTGCATGAGAAGAACATCTTGAAGATACAATAAATTGGTCGGATTTGAAAAAGCTAATGTTCAGGGATTCAGACAGCAACAACAACATAGAGGTTGGACATACGCGTAGTGGAAAAGCATTCAGATAAGTTCACCTTGCAAACTTATTCAAACAGAACTACGGGGACGAGGGATTCTATAGTGGAGAAGAGGCAGATCTGATAGACGAGGAGCATTCAGAACTTGCTGGGACAGAGGAAGGGAAAGCTAAAGAGCTTCGTTGGGACGATCCAGAGACTTCAAAAACTGCACAAACCATTGAAGTAAGTACTATTCTCCCTCTTGTTGATTCAACAGCACTAAGCAATCAGAATAGTCAGAGTCACCAGAGTCCTCAAAGTACTATTACTAACAGTTCAACATATACTCAGACATGAAACCTAGGAAGCTCTATGGAAGATGAGATGAGACTCCCTATCTTTAGGGGAGATGGGTCTGAAGACCCTGATCAACACTGGTTCCTATGTGAAGCTGTATGAAATATTAAGAATGTCACCAACAAGGTTGTTAAAAGAACCCAGTTTAGCACTACCCTAAGGGACCGCACACTGAGATGATACATGAAGCTTGTCCAAGGACTTGCACAACCTAAGCCGTTGAATGAGATCAAGAGTGCATTGATTGTAGAGTTCAAGAAACCCAAATTAGAGTCACAATGTATTACAAAGATGAAAGAGATCAAGCAAAAGGTAGTCGAACCTGTTTGGGAATTCGATCAAAGAATCAAGACTTTAACAGGTCGATTGACTTTTCAAATCCCAAATGAACAGAACAAAGAATGGTTCATCGCTGCTCTCTTACAACACATCAGAGTTCCTCTGATGCAATAGAAGATTGCTTCGTAGGCTGAGGCATTGGAGATATTCATGAAGCTAGAATGAGCCCCTATGGGAGAATCCAGTTTAGTTATGAGCCAGATCTTGACTCAGCTAACTATTTTGTCTCTGCAGATCGAAAATATGAAAAAGGGTAAGGGAAAAGATAAAAGAGAATACATCTGGTGTGTCAGATGCAGATGAGAAGGCCATGACAAGGAACACTTTCCCCTATTCAATAAATACTTGGCCTCTGGAGCTCTGAGCCCTTTGAAGCAAGTCACCTTACCCTGGTGCAAGGTATGCTGAAATAGACATAGCCCTCGTGAGTGCTATTACATGAAAAACTACGTTCAAACTCCTACAAACGTGTATTGCACGTTCTGTAAGTCCGTGGGACATGATGATAGAGATTGTAGGGCTTACGATCTCATGCATGAAAGGTCAAGAGACATGTACAAAATTCAAGGCGAAGTACAACAAGAAGGAAACACTATGTAGTATAACTTCCCTGGGAGAGGAAACTTCAATCCTCGTGGTGGATTCAGAGGGAGAGGATGAGGAAGAGGTATGGGTAGAGGTCAAGGACAGATAATCTGTTATAACTACGCACAACCAGGACACCTAGCAAGGGACTGTTAGAACCCTTGTACCACTTGCAGCTATTGCAACTCCTTTGAGCATGTTATCGAGGAATGTCCAGCATTGCTGGCTAAGCTTCAAGAAAGACGGGGACCTCAGTAGAACCCGCAAGTGCAACTGATATATGTTGAACCTCGTGGAGAAGACCCTAGAGTCATTGTTATCACTAGAGGAGGCATTGTTACAGGAGAAGACAGATTGATCCAGGGAAAGACTACAGAAGACTCAGGAATCAGGAAACCTGCAAAAAAGACCCAAACCTTTGATGCAAAGAAAGAAAGACAAATATTTGAGGAGGCAAGAAAAGAGTTCAAAGTAGATCAAGGCTCTTCATCAAAGACATGGACAAAAATAAGAGAATATGGAATGCCTCAGGTATTTGATCAGTCTGGTTTGCCAAGAGAAGGAAAAGAGGTAAGCAAGCTCACATGATTTCTATAAACTTGTATTAAATTGATTCAGGATGAGAGCGTTGTACAAGAGCTACAAAGTTTAATCATACAGTATGAACTAGGAAAGATAGACCCCTTACTGAAAAGGGAAGTACACCAAATCGCTAAGAAGAGAAGGACAAATAAGGAATTACACTTGAATGCTCAAATAGGTGAATATGATATAGACTATGTGGTCCTCGACTTAGGGTCGGACGTCAATCTCATGAAGAAGAAAACTTGGGCACTGATGGGAAAACCGAAGTTGATCTATTCCCCTATCAGGCTTAGGATGGCTAATCAACAAGCTGTCAGCCCCTTTGGACGATTGGAGCATGTCCCTATGGACATCGACGGAGTAAGAACGTTTGCAGATTTCAAGGTAATTGAGATAGTTGATGACAGTTGTCCTTACCCTGCACTGTTAGGAATTGATTGGGATTTCAATAAATCCACTGTGGTTAACTTAAAGAAAAGACGTATGACTTTTGAAAGAGATGGCCTTAGGGTCATTGCACCTTTAGATTCAGATGAAGGTCAACGATACACAAAACCTATTAGAGAAGAAGACCACGCATATGAACAGGAAAACATATACAAATTAACAGCTAGACAACATGATTACATTAATCCTACAGCTGATGGAAACCTAAGATGTCAAAGTGACAATGCATGTTCATCAGACTCAGAAGAAGCACTAGAGAACTGGAAGAATAAGATGTATGAAGTATCTACAAGAAGATGTGCTATATTAACCATAGAAGTTCGTTGTATCGACACAACAGTAAGTAACTTACCCACATTTGATGGTCTAAATCCTTTAGAAACCTTCTTGTCAGACTTTGAGGAAAATGTACCAATGCAACAAAGATTGTTGGTGATGGATGAGTCCCTGAAAGCAACCCCAGCAAGATGTTGGGGGACACACAAAAACAACATTGCAAACTGGGTACAATGTCATACCTTGATGACAATGTGGTTCTTAGCACAAGTAGGAGGTTGCGAAGTTCTATACACAAGTTGAAGCTGCCCAAAGGACCATGTGCGAAGTTGCGAAGAATCTTGGAGAAACATTCCTTGAGAGTAGTGGGTGAACAAATTTATTAACACGTTGGACACGATACCTATCAACTGGTACCTTCAAGCAGAGTTGCACCTCCTGACTACATACTGGGAAGGTATGACTCAGAATTTTGTAACCATCTTCTTATTTGAAAGTCAACATTCTTCAGTAGATCAAGCATTGCAAATTGTAAGACGGAAAGTATTCGAGGAGGCATCTAACCTCCCTTTGGAGCAAGAAGAGGACGAATGGACTGCGCCTCTCCAGAAACTGCAAGGTTGTTACAACATCAATGCCAATGAAGATGATGATCCAAGAAAGGTGAAGATTGCCGAAATAGAAGGCAAAAGAGATTTGGAAGGACCAGGAGTTGAGTTACATTCATTGGACAAACAATCAAGATTAAAAAGTTCAATATTGGGACAGAACAGACACCGAAGCTTGATAATGTTGCAGATTACTGGGATGTTGCCACCATTGACAAGATCACAGAACTATTGCATGGATATCTGGACTTGTTTCCAACCAAGTTCACTGATATGAAGGGAATTAGAGGGCCTATGGGAGATATGAGGATCCCTTTGAAACCAGAGGCAAGACCATTCAAACAGAGACCCTATAGATTGAACCCTAAATACAAAGAGAAAGTAAAGATTGAGCTCGACAGAATGCTGGAAGTTGGGATTATAGAACCTGTGGAAGAGTCAGAGTGGATTAGCCCTATGATGGTGCAAGACAAGAAGAAAGGGGAGATCAGGATGTGCGTAGATCTCAGGGAGATGAATGATTCCTCTTTACATGACCCCTTCCCTACGCCATTCACCGACGAAGTGCTAGATAATGTGGGAGGCCAAGAAGTATATTATTTTACAAACGAATTTTCAGGATACCATCAGATCTGGATTTCCAAGGAACATCGCCATTAGACCACATTTGCAACAGAATGGGGGTCCTATCAGTATACAATGATGCCATTTGGATTGAAGAATGCCCCAGCCATCTTTTCCAGAGTGGTGGTTGAAGCATTCAAGGAGTTTTTGCATAAATTTATAGAAGCATATTTTGATGATTGGACTATTTTTAGTTTATTGAAAAATCATATTGAATGTCTAAGGCTAAAGTTGGATAAATGCAGACATTGTCAAATTGACCTAAATATGAAGAAATGCATATTCTTCCGACCATTTGGAGTACTGTTAGGTCATGTTATATGCAAGTAAGGATTTTTGGTCGATCCATCTAAAATTGCCATTATAGTTGAACTACGCCCTCCTACTTCAGTCAAACAATTGCGCACTGCACTGGGAGATACTGGGTATTACAGGAAGTTTATTAAAGGATATGCCCAGATGAAAGCACCCATGGAGAAGCTTTTGAAGAAAGACTGTCAGTTTAGTTGGACAGGAGAGTGCCAACAGAGCTTCGACACACTGAAACAGAAAATGGTTATTGTGCCTGTTCTTGTTTTTCTAGATTAGAGCAAGGAGTTTCATGTGCATGTCGATGCGTCTTCTATTGCCTTGGGAGTAGTGTTAGCACAACCTGATGAAGGAGATATTGACCATCCATTAGCCTTTGCTAGCAGGAAGCTATCAACTGCTGAGATCAATTACACCACCACTGAGCGAGAAGGGTTAGCCATGGTGTATGCGTTGCAGAAATTTCGCCACTACTTGTTGGGAGGACACTTTAAAATGTTTACTAATCACTCCAAGCTAAAATACCTAGTCAACAAGCTAGTGTTGGGGGGGAGAATATGCAGATGGCTTCTGCTATTTCAGGAATATGACTTTGAAATCATAATAAAACCGGGCATAATGAACAAAGGTCCTGACCACTTGTCGAGGTTGGAACATGGAGAAGAGCCCACTAGCTTGGAGGATGCACTGTCGGATGCACAACTATTGGCCATTAGAAATATTGATGACCACTTCACAGAGATAGTCCAATTTCTGTCAACAGGAATGGCACCTAGCGAGTACACAATCCCTCAGAAGAAACAACTAGTAGTGTGCGCTGCAGACTTTTCACTAATCGTTGGACAACTATATAATATGGGACATGATGAGATATTGAGAAGATGTGTTATGGAGGCAGAGCAACCGTTGATCCTCGCAAAAGCTCATGAAGGCATTGTAGGAGGACATTACACAGGAAAAGAAATTGTGCAGAAGGTTCTTAGAGCTGGCCTTTGGTGGCCTACTTTACACAGGGATGCTAAAGATTATTCCAGAGCCTGTGATGTATGCCAAAGAGTTGGGAAACTGTCCAGAAGAGACAAAATTCCATTAGCACCACATCTGACCCTACAAGCATTTGAGAAATGGGCCATTGAATTTTTGGGACCTATAAACCCACCAGGAAAGTGCACATGAGCAAGATACATAATTACAACAACATAGTACTTTACCAGATGTGCCAAAGCAAGAGTAGTCAAGGACTGTAGTGCAACTACAGTTGCGTGCTTCATATTTGATGACATCATAACCAGGTTTGGATGCCCAAAAATCCTTATGAGTGATCAAGGTACACACTTCATAAATAAGACAGTTGAAGCCCTAACTGAGGAATTTGTAGTCCACCATCAGAAGAGCACACCTTACCATCCACAAGCAAATGGGATAGTGGAAGCATTCAATAAGATCTTGGAGACAACGTTGATGAAGATTTGTAGTGTGAACAGGGATGACTAGAATTTAAGAGTACCAGCAGTACTTTGGGCCTATAGAACCACTTGCAAGAAGTTAACGATGCAGACCCCCTTCAAGTTGGTTTATGGTCTCGAAGTCGTTGTCCCAATGGAATTCTTGGTACCAAGATTAATAATTGTTGCCTTTACAAATATGGATGACACTAGAGCTGTTCAAGAGAGGCTTTTAGAGTTGGTTGAATTGGAAGAAGACAGATTTGTTGCAGGATTTCATTAGCAAGTACAGAAGGAAAGAGAGAAGGCTTACCGTGACAGACTCATCAATACGAAGGCTTTTAGACAAGGTGATCTAGTACTGGTATATGACAACAAGTTCATCAAGCATCCTGGGAAGTTCAGAACACATTGGCTCGGGCCATATGAGGTCTCTTATGTTACAAAAGGAGGAGTTGTGCAGTTGAAGACCTTGAAGGGAGAATGGAGGGAAGGATTAGTGAATGGGAGCAGGCTAAAGTTGTACTATGACAATCAACTGCCTCGTAGCTCTAAGTAAATCATAAGGAAAAGGGTCTAGGTACTAGGTGAAGTTGAAACTGGGTACCAGACATAGAAAAGACAGTTTGCACAAGGGACAGAGAGGAGGCATAGAGAAGCAAGCAAAAGCTGCACTGTGCAACCCGACATTGAAGTAAAACAAGAAGTTCAGATTTGAAGTGCCTCGAGACAAGTCACTGGTGAGTGTTGGGGGCCTATTGGCCCTTAGTTAAGGAAATAAGCGAAGAACAAGGAAGAAAAGACAAAATGCGAACTGCGCAAAAGACACAATGATTGTTACTGGGTCGAAGTGAGCAAAGAGAAGAAAAGGAGGAGTGAAGTCCGATAAATAAATTTGTTGGACGAGGAGATCAAGGATGACAGATCAACAAGAAAGAAGGATCGTGGACAACTCAACAAGAAGAAAAATCCACCATTAGATACTTTGGAGCACTGCGCAAGAAGGAAGCAAAGCCAGGTTGGCGAAGCCCTGAAAACGCAGGTCAAGTTGACATAGGGTTTTGACACCTAGGTCTCGGCCTAAGGATGTCGGTGAGTGATTGTAATATATAAATAAGCACCTACATGAGGGAAAGAAGGTTTGATCTAGTAGTTGTCGGTGTTGTTACTATTGTTATTCTGTGATTGAGTGAGCGATATCGGGTAAGAGAGAAGTGCTAAGTAAGATAGCCTTATGTATTGTAAGATCTTCAACTGGGTGCAAAGATCAATCCTGCAGCTGGGTGCGCAGGAAGGGAAGAGATAGAGAGAAGAAGAATAATAATGCACCAACCAAATCATTAATTCATTGCAAAATAAATTAATGCACCAACCAAATCAACCTAAAAAATGTCCTACAATTTACTCATCTAACCAATGGATTATAATGGATTATAGGAATACATGTTTCCGACATTGTATCTAAAATACTATCACCAAATCAATATATTTGAGATAAAAACCCTATGAATAACATAATCATTGTGGTTTTTTTTCATTTTTTAAAAGAAAATAACCCATCACAACTTTTGATCCATCTACCAACCGTCCAAACACAAAAGATAAAAGACCATATCAACCACTATCAACGTTTACAATTCTGGTCCCTCCCTTTCCCCTTACAAAAATGAAGCCTTGGAGCTATTTTTTTAATTAAATAATTAACAACACTAAATAGTTATTTTTTATTTTTTAAAACGTATTTGCTCATCATTTCCAAAAGGACAAGTCAATGGATATTTTTAATCATGAGCAATGCATATATGAAGCTCCGACAAAATGAGATACGTTAAAACCTAGGGCCAATGAAAGGACGAGCCGCCGACCGACCAGTGAGCAGCTAGTAGCCGACCTTATCCACGTCAGTACCCTAACTGGTAATGTCCCCACCAGAGTATTCAATCATTTTCCGCCACGTGCTCACCGAATATCCACACTAAAATATTTATCCCCGCGACGGCCAATATATGTTTAGATATATATATATATATATATGGGGAGGAACATATTYGTTGTCACSATGAGRACAATAATTTATAATTCCAACAACAATTATTATCAAAATTCATSATTATTAATGATTTGTTTACAAAATTCATCAAAACTAACACTCATTGCAACGAATCTTACTAGTATATTTATTTGGCATCGTAAGAATTTGTTTTTTCTTTTATTATTTGTCTTAGTTTGTTTGAGTGCACATTAACTATGCTTATCAGCAACGGCGAAATCAATATTTATTTAATGTAATGTTAGAATTTCATAATAAAAAGTTTTAAAATATTTAAATCACAAATTATATATTAAATTAAAAAGAAGGTGTTTAAATATTTAAATATTTTATGAATTTGATTTTTTTAGGATTTTGAAATTAGATTATAATTTTTTTATTAAAATTATAATTTTGGATTAATAAAATTAATATTTTTATGTCAAACTGGATTGTAAAATATTAACATTTAATATTTAAAATTATATCAATTTACATGATTTTCCTCGAATTTTAAATTATGAAGAGTTTTATTTTTTTTAAATTTATATATATATAAAGCAACATATGTGAGCTCATAAGGAAAGTTACAAAGTAGTTAATTCCTACTTTTATTTATTTTTAAATAACATGTGAACATATTCATATAATAACAAGATAAGGGTTAATCCTTATTTTTTTCTTTTTAAAATTTTGAGATGTTACATATTTCTAAAAGTTATTGTTTTTTTTTAATGAGAGAGAGTTGGAAAGGGTTAATCTCTATTTTTTTCTTTTTAAAAACATATTTCTAAAGGGATGATGATGATGATGATGATGATGATGATGATGATGATGATGATGATGATGATGATGATGATGATGATGATGATGATGATGATGATGATGATGATGATGAT
>JASDQU011311568.1:32421-45980 GCA_032191745.1 Picea mariana
AACAAAGTGACGATCGTCGATTCGGCTCTTGGCCGACTGCTCAGGCGCTGAATGATTCTGTAGGGATGAGGATGAAACATAAAGCACAATATCTTCATAATAATCAATAAAACAAAACAAAACAGTCATAACAATCAGGGATCGGGTTCTAGGGAAATCAATTCAAGAAGCGAGCATAAATATATGATGACTTTAAATTCTCAATTAAAAACGCTGAGTAAAACACTTTTCTTTACACAATTAAAAGTACAAAATTGAAAGCGCAAGAACAATATTTATCTACCATTCAAATAAACACAGGCATATCGTATCCCAAGGTGGCAGCTCTGAGTCGTTGTCTCACGCACTCCGTCTAGCTCCCATTGGTCGATCGATGTGACCTCACCGGTACATCCCAGCCAACTCTAAGGGTACTCTTCTTCCCCCTAATCCCCCCAAGCCACAAAGGGGCCACACACACTAAACCCAAGAATAGCTAGAAACCAGCTCACCTCGCAAGGTCGAGCTACCATTTGTTACTCAAGCTGGGTATCCCAACTCCCACAAGATAAGTCAGTCAAGTCAAAAATTATACAACGTAACGTTATGCATCAAGAAGAGATCCATACTCCTACTCCATCCTTTTTATAGAGGTTTTAAGTGATTTCTTTCCCAAATTCCCATTTAATTTATTTTTCATTAATTTATTTCAGAAAAACCTCCCCCGTACACATGTCGCCCATCCCCCTAGTTGCACCAAAGATTAATTTGATTAATTATTTAATTACTCCTATTTCCATCACCCACCTAAAATAATTCCTAAAATCGCTCCTTGGTGTCCCTGTATTCCCTTACACATTTTAAATGACTTACACCCTTACTAAATTCCTAGTTCAATTCAATTTAGAAAGTTCTTAAAGGCAAGATTCCTTACTAAGTTAGTCATTCTTCTTTTTCCTTATGTTTCCCTTTTTCTTTATGTTTCCCCTTTACCCTTAGTTTCCTATTTCTTTTAAGTTTCTCTCTATTCCCTTCTTAATTAAAACTCAATTTAGCAAGTGTAGAAAAATTACCTCTTTCCCCTTTTTCTTTTTAATTAATAAATTTTAATTAGCATATGTAGAAAAAAACAATCATTTCCTTCTTCTTCTTTTTTTTTAAATTTAATCCCCCAAAGTAATTTGATTTTAATAAATTAATCGAATTTCTTACCCCCTTCTCATCATATGTTTACTGATGATTATTATTATCTTTTTACCACAAGTATCACTTAGACCTAGATTTTAATTTCCTAGGTTGGGCGAAATTTTTATTAGGGAAATTGTTTTTAAATCTTTCTTATCACATCATTCGTTCTAAGGCCCTATAGGTTTATTCACTTATTATTTAACCACATGATGTGACCTTCATGATGCACTAGGTGCTCCAAGGGTTCCACTCACCTCTTTCCCTTTTTCTTACGTGACGTGCCCTTCATGACGCACTATGTGCTCCAAGGGTGCCACTCGCCTCTTTACTGAATTGGTAGACATCAAAAACCCCTAGAGTCAATACTCCTCCAGGTGATCTTGTGGGAGACTAAGGGTCTCTCAAGAATAAGGCCCCTGCCTTATTGGGCGCCCCTTAGTATCATCATGAGAGACTATCGCAGTTTTCCCTCACGGCATCATGGGTCTTCTCGAACTAGTTAATCGTTAACCTATAGTTCGAGCCATGATGGGAGTGCTAGTAGGTTGTGGCAAGGTTGTTGTCCACACCTCTCCCTCAATGTCTCTAGTTGTCGTTCATGACCCCTCTACTCCACATGTGAGTCTGGTCGGAAAGCTATCGTCATCCTGCATCATCAACGAATCATGTTAGAAATAAAATCAATCATCATAACATCTAATCATATGTGCATATGTCATATCAAGAACAATCAAGCCCCAATATTCCAATCCTTGACTTGATCTGGAGTCCAAGGGGTTTCATCGATGCCTCGGCATCCTCGAGGTCCAAAGTCCTGCACACTCAGGAGAACTGAGTCAATAGCACCTATCTATGTAAATACAACAAAATAGCATGTCATCATACCCATCATGCCTCATAATCATAATAAAATTCCCAATAGTATAATAATCTGGATCACTTGCAAGCAAGTGTCCTCAAAGAATAAGTTCGCTTAGTGCGCGCAAGAGAGGGATGTTACAAAATAACCTTACTCGAATGAACATGGTATTAAAAAACAAATAAGATTGAATTCAGGGCATGAATAGAAAATCCATAGCATGTTATCTCATCCCTTAAGTGGTCCAAAGGACATATGGGCCAAATATTTAATAATTTTGAATTGACCAATTTAGATCTAGTTTTATGAGAAAAATTGTAAATAAATCTCGGTACGTTACAATTCACAAAAAATATAGTTCCTTATTTGAATGGACCACGAAAGTAAACTAAACAAGATGATTCCAAAATCCTACATATCCATAAATACGTGTACTTTCAATGCAAAATAAAAAATTGTGGAATGTACATGTCACTTGTTTAAATAAATCATAATGGTATGCCATCTTCAATTGTTCATTCATGACCAGCTTTTGACATTTTCCATTTTATAACTTTTGTATTTTTCCTTTATTGAACCTCTATTAACTTTATGCGCACTGCACATACCAAATGACTATATTGACAACTTATGACATATGACTAATAGTGTTGAAAGTGAACATGTCTATCATTTTGATGGGTTTCTTGAAAAAAATACCCTTTCAATACGATGGATCCTCTTTCACATATAACATTTTTATCATCAAAATCTTATAATAATCTCATCTTTCCTTCTAGGCATCGCATCAAATAATATTTCACATTTTTAGTGTTGTCAACAGGTGCAACCATGACAAAGACATCTCGTGCAAATAATTCGATATGTTCCAACAAGTAGTTCTTTTTAGATTAGCACACATGCATGTGCCATTAATCATCTACTATATATGAATTTTATATATCCAATACAAGCACATCTACAAATTGTTTAAATTTTTAACAAATATGTTTGAACAATTGAAACATAAATTACCTTCTTTAACAATATCGAAAACTCTATCGTCATCAATTGACACTATAGTTTCATTTGATTCCATCTCCTTTGAGCTTGCAAGTGGAATTTCCCCTTTTGTATTAAGTTTGGTATGTCTCCAAGATTTAACATATTCCACATTTTCATTTTTGCAAATCTCTGTGGATTATGTGTCCTCTATGCAAACTAAACAAAAATAAGATTCATTTCTTCTATAAAATGCAAACAGATTTTGAAAGCATTTTGTTTTAATTGAATGCACTTTGCACGTCCCATGTATTGTACTGGCCTCATATGGGATTGATATATTTACATATTGGTTTCTGACATACCAAAAAAATTGCACACAGTTCAAGAGTAATTTATTTAAATATTCATAATATGAAATGTCGATATACATGTTAAAGAAAATAACTTGTTATCTTGAAATCTATCAAGAAAATGATTGAATTGATCATATAAATGTGAACATGTTAATAAAATTATATTGTGTACATGTGTAACATATCTATACACACACCTACACACATCCCTTGACGGTTATTTTCATTTCTTAGTGCCAATTTGCACCATTCAACAACTTGATCAATGTATTCAAATTGATTGGCATGAGGGTTTTTCCAATACCTTCAAAATGTTCGTTTTACACATGCCATTGCACCGTTGTGCTCTCCTTTTCCATGACCAGTCTCAAAGAAATTCCAACAATATGTAATGTTTGATTTATTGTGAAGACGACACAACCAATAGAATGATCTTGAAGATTTGAACTGACCTACACATCCATCTGACCATATCCAATGTCAATCGAATCTGATCCCACATTCTTTCGATGAATCATAAAATTTATCAAAACAATTTTGTACATAATGTGTATCGTGTGCCCGATCATTACTTATATAAAAGTGATATTCTTTAATAACATGTTGATTGCCATTGGTTCTCTCTATGTTATCAGCACTTTGTTGATCATGTCTATATAGAACGTGGACAAATATATTGACTTGATGAGAATGATAATATTCACTGTGTATTTCTTTTTGTGCAATGAATGTGTAATTCTCTACAAAATCAACTACATACAAAATTTCCCCTGGTGGAAACACTGCACAGGATTGTTTGAATTGTAGGTTTTTCCATCGAGCTCTATGTGAATTATTGGTGTATTTATAAATTTCTTCCTCAAATTTCTTCAAAAAATCTATCACACATATTTTATCTACTTTCAAATCAATCCTTTTGGAAATAACATTTGAAGAATGTGGATCTATACTGTTGATATATTCATATCTCTTCCAATTAATTGTTATATTAGACAAGGATCTATCATTCATATCAATAGGATACTTTGAGTGAAACAAACTTAGATTTACACAACAATCGCATTTATTTCCACCAACACATTTTTTTGGTAAAATAAGTCATCACCTTCTCTTTCACATAGAATTTGAGATATAAAAGAATGGAATGTGGAAGGAGGAGGTGAACTTGCCTAGAAAGTTTTTCCAAAATCAATAAAAGTGTTGTAATATAACTCAAATTCCACATGATAACGACAACAACAAGTTTCACGAACAGTGGTGGGTCTAACAAACCATGGTTTTTATTGCACAAATGTATTGATGGAAATTTTAACTTCTTTGTTCTCTTCTTTGAACTTATTGAACAATTATATTTGTGTCATTAGAAATATATGTTTTGGATGTTCTTCATATTGTTTTTGTTCTATTATTCGTCGCAACAAATCCCTTTTATGTGGTTAAACACGAGATTATGTCAACCAAAAATTACGGGTTGATTCTTTAACATTTTCTACAAGTCTATCTTTGTAGGGTTGTCTAGAAATAATTGTCCAACAAGTAAGTTCATCATTTGCATATATTTTCAATCGAAATTTTCTATTTTTTTACAATGTTTTTCTTGAGGTTCCCATCGCTTTTTCCATGTGTTTTTTCAAACAATATTTTATATTGTTAGATGAAACAATTGTTGTTTGTATCACTCTACATGAAGAACTGACATATTCTTTTTGAGATTTTCCAAAATATTTTAATGCACTAGATATATTTTCAAAGACATTTTGTTTCACCTTTGTATCTTTTGTCAGCTTTTGAATACCCGATAATGATGTAGCTTCTTTTAGCTTTCTTGACTTTAATAGAAAGAGAAAAAGTTGAGCTTGTACTTGTTGACAAAGTGTCCTTAGACACGTAATTTTATTAATAAGGAAAATTTGATTACAATATGAAGTGAGGACTCATAATCAACTTGTTAACCTTACTTGAAGAAGGAGCTAGTTTATATAGCCCAACTCTAAACTAAAAACTAGGAGAACAACCAATCACATAATCACATGAGTATGATAGGTGTCCTTTACATAGAAGCTAGGTGTCCTTATCCTAAAAAACTAGAATAAACTAATTTCTAAAGACATTTATACTAGAAAACACTTAGACCATATCACTTTAGGATTATGAATCTAACAATCCCCCCTTTAATCTGAAAGTTCATTTTTACAAATACCAAATCCATCTCTGAACTTAGTGAACTTTATTCTACCAAGAGGTTTGGTAAAAATATCTAAAGTTTGATCTTAAGACAGATAAAACTAAGGCTTGATGATGTCTTTGATGATGAGTGATCTAATGATGTGGTACTTGGTGTCAACATGTTTAGTCTTTGAATGAAATATTGGATTCTTGGCCATATTTATTGGTTGGTGATTTCTGAGTTTCACCAAGATCCTATAAAATTATACATAGCCATACACTCTCACATGTTTCTTCCCAAGATGATATGTACTCTACCTCTGTTGAAAAATTAGAAATTGTTGTATGCTTTTTACAATTCCAAGATACTTATGTTGAACTCATATTCATTAAATAACCTGAAATGGATGTTCTATCATCAATGTCACCTGCAAAATCAGCATCTAAATATCCAACAAGTGTAAAATTTGTGTTCCTTTTGTAGAGAACACCAAATTCTTTTGTACCTTGAATGTATCTGAGTACCCTTTTTGTTGAATTCCGGTGACTTTCCCTTGGTTCTCGCATAAAACTTGAAAGTATATTGATTGAATATGAAAAATATGGTCGAATATTTGTCAAATAAATGAGACTTCCAAACAATTTCTTGTACTTTGCACTATTTACCAATTCCCCCCCTTCAAATTTTGAAAGTTTCAATTTTTGCTCCATGGGGGTAAGATAAGGTTTACAATATTCCATGCCAAATTTCTTTAACAATTTAGTGGAATAGTTAGTTTGAGTAAGGAATATTTGGTTAGGATGTTGAGATACTTCAAATACAAGATAATAATGAAGTGTGATGCAGGTTCATCGTAAGAAAGCCAACAAAGCAAGTGCAAAGGTGGAAGACAGTTGTATATGCACCAACAAACCTTTTGAAAATATTTTGGATCTGAATAAAAAAAAAAGCATTTATGTAATAGCTAGGGAGATGTATTTGCATTTATTATTTTGGAGATTGTAAACAAGTCATGAGTGTTTCTCTCATTCGTCAGATAAGGAGGCATTTATTTGTATTGAATGAAAAGTAGGTAGTTTTTAATTCTGATTAGATAGCTAGAGTTGCAGGAGGGAAAATGCATAAAAAGGCACCCTCGCTTGTATTTTAGGGTAGATTCTAAGTTGTAAGAACATGAGATCAGAGAAGAAAATCCTTAGATGGTAACTTGTATAAGCAGATAGCTTCTAGAAATTATGTACAGAAGCCTTTGGATTAATATAAGGAAGCTTTGATCCAAGTTCTGTGTGTCGTGGTGAATATTGTTTGTATATTTTGAATGGTATGTTATAGTTGATTTACATTTCTCTGTCATGCATTTGTTTCAATGTTGTGTGTATGGTCATGATTCTATGATGAATGTATGAAGTCTGTGAGAGTAGAAGTATGAGTTTCAATTGTTTCTCTTCCTGAGAACTCCTGCAAAGAGTGTAGTGGAGGGTCTGCATAGAGTGCATCGACAGGGTTTTGAGTTTTATCCCAGAAAGTTTAGGAGGGAGAACGTTGTTCTTATACCTGCAGGAATGTGAGTGAGATATAGAGCTGACAAGGAGTGTGCAGGCTGAGGGAGGAATCGAAATTCTTCAATCCCACAGAGTGGTTGTGGAAACTCTGTTGCGAGAAGTGCATAGAGTTAACATTGTGGATAACTGGAGGTTACCACAAAACCGTGTTAAGTGTGCACGTAGAGATTCTTTGAATCTGGAAGCCAACGAATAAATCTAAGCTCAAAAGGATTAGAACCTTTGAATAGCTCGAAGAGAGGTGAGGATCAAAGTCGCACGAAGCTCTAAGTGAAGACGGGTTGACATCTGGGTGAATTTTCGGAGGATCATTTGGAACTCGAATGAATGATGGAGAGCTTCGAAGGAGAAGTCTTGATTCACTGAGAGCCATATGATCAAGAAAAGTTGTGAGGGAGATAGTGGCAGGGATCACTTAACATATGAAAGCTCAAGAGTGGTAGAGGTCGTTGATTGAAATCAGGTCTAAACCGTTCATTCATTTTTGGATTTCGGGGATCTCAAGTCGAGAGGACAGAGTTCGGCCTTGGTTTCCAAATCCCCAAAATGCAAAAATCTGGAAATCCCTCAGGACCATTAGATCTCATGCATCGAGGACCGTTGATTTTTGGTCAAGCAAATTTCGAGTTTCGGCCACCAGGAATCACGAGAGGAGGCTTCCCCAAAGTCCCAAAAGGAAAATCATCGATTCACAGGAAGAGATATGAATCGTCAAATATAGGTGTGTCGAGATCCTTTGATCTGAGTCATATAGACTTCAGGGAATCGGAGTCGGGAATTTGCAAAGGGAAGTAGGAGCAGTGTTCATTGATTTTCCCGAATTGTGAAAACTGAAACATTCGGGAGCTGGGAACCAATTCCTAAACGAACGTCATATCTGATGCATAAGCGAGAGGGTTGGTGCTCGTTAGGCACTTGTAGGGTTTCAGGTTTTGAGGGGTGGAGTGTTGGGGTGTTTTATATCAACATCCCCGAAATCGCGAAGTGTGAAGCACTATTGCTTTGGCCCGTGGTTACGCCAGTGGTCGTGTGGACAAAGACCTAGCGCTTGGTGCTAGTTTCGTACAGGGGCTAGTGTGAGTAAGGACCTGTGGACTAGTAGGAGGATTCCAGAATAGAATCAAAGATTCATTTCGACCCAGGGAGATTTGAAGATCCAAAGATTGGGAGGTCAACAGGCCCTCCTGGGGTGGGGTCTACATCAAGTGGTATCAGAGCATACAATAATTTTTTTCTATAGGTGAAAAGGAGATAGAAGGAAAGTCATGATTTGAATTATGTGAATCAAATATTTAAACCATGCCACCAAGAAGGAGAGAAAGAGCTATGCCCGATCTAGCCATGGAAAGGGATATGAGAGAACTACAAGCTCGACTAGATTATATGGAAACAACACGGAGATGGACAACTGACGCTGGAGATGTCAGTGAGGCTGAAAGAGATAATGAAGCTCGAGTTGGAGAAGAGGAAGCTCTAGCTGAAGATGCTGCAGAAGAACACTTATTCAGAGTTGTTGCAAGGATAGGTTCCAGAGAAAAAATGGACACTTGAATGTATGAAGGAAACTTAGACATTGAGGAGATGCTAGATTGGTTTAGAGCTCTGGAAAAATACTTCGACTATGAGGATGTCAAAGAGCATAAGAAAGTTAAGCATGCAATCACTAGACTAAAGGGTCATGCAACACTATGGTGGGATAAACTACAGGCTGACGGGCATTGCAAAGGCAAGAAGTGAATCAAAAGATGGGATAGGATGGTTACAAAACTAAAAGCCAAGTTTATACCCAGAGATTACCAAATCAATCTGTTTCGAAGAATGCATAATTTGAGACAGAAAGGGATGACAGTGAAGGAATACACTGAAGGGTTATATAGGATAAACATCAGAGTAGGTCATCGTGAGAGTAATGATGAAAAGGTCACCAGATACATGAATGGTCTGAGATATAACATTCAGGATGAGATGAGCATGGTAACAATAAGGAACGTAGAGGAGGCTTATCAGGTTGATTTGAAGGCAGAAGAAAAATTGAACCATAATCAAGGTCAGAGAGGCCAAGGTAGAAGTCAGAGCAGAGGAAAAGTTGTTTCCCAGAACATAGTACAGAAGCCCCAAGGCAAAGAGAAGAAACCTCATACTCAACCAAAAAGAGGAGGAAGTTCACAGGGGGTGCAGTATGCCGGTATAAACACTTTTCCGCGAGCAAGAGGAAGAGGAAGGGGCAGAGGAGGTGAAATAAAATGTTTTATCTATGGAAAAATTGGACACAAATATTTTGAGTGTCCTGATAGGAAAAGAGATGGAGGTGAAGCTCACGTTTCTATAGCACAAGGGAGAAATGTTGAGGCAGAAGATGCAGAAGGCGGAAGGTCATTATGATGAGGAAAATTCTCTTAAAGCCAGAGAAGGAGGTGGAAAATCCAATCTAGAGGAATGGTTTGTTCAGAACTGCTTGCAAGACCAAGGATAGAGTATGCAAGGTAATAGTGGATAGTGGAAGAACAAATAATCTATTATCCACAGAAATGGTGGAGAAGCTGGAATTGGAGACGATCGCACATCTGATCCCATACAAAGTCTCATGGTTACAAAAGGAACATCAAGTAACTGTCACTAAACAATGTTTAGTTGAATTTAAGATAGGAGGTTACAATGATGAAATTATGTGTGATGTTATTCCCATGGATGTTTGTCATATTTGGTTGGTAAGATTGTGGAGGTATGACAGAAATGTTATTCGTGATGGGATAAGGAACACTTACACTCTGGAGAAAAATGGTAGAACACATATGTTGTTGCCAATTAAAGATGAGAAGGTGAAAACATAGGCGAGCAATACTATACTTATCATGAGTGGGAAGGAACTTCTTGATGAAGTTAAGAAGGATGAATAAATGCAATTTGTTATGATAATAAAACCTAGAGTTATCTTGATNAAAGATGAGAAGGTGAAAACATAGGCGAGCAATACTATACTTATCATGAGTGGGAAGGAACTTCTTGATGAAGTTAAGAAGGATGAATAAATGCAATTTGTTATGATAATAAAACCTAGAGTTATCTTGACCAGTACCAAGATAGACAATCTACCTGAAGAAATCCAGGAACTGTTGGAGGAGTTTGTTGATATAGTGGTGAACGAATTACCTTGTTTGTTGCCGCCCGTTAGGATCATAAGTCATCACATTGATCTTATACCTGGGGCAAGTTTACCAAAAAAAGAAATGTACAGATTGACGCCGCAGGAGAATGTGTACAAACTCGAGGGCCATAAACAAAATCCCCATCAGGTATAGATTTCCTTTACCCAGGATGGATGACTTGATGGATTTCTTGAGTGGAGCAAATTCTTTTTCAAAAGTTGATTTGAAAAGTGGGTACCATCAAATTAGAATGAGGGAAGGTGATGAGTGGAAGACAACATTCAAGACGAATGAAGGGCTATATGAATGGATTGTCGTGCCATTTGGCTTAACGAATGCACCCAGTACTTTTATGAGGCTGATGAATGAAGTCTTAAAAGATTTCATTGGTAAGTTTGTAATTGTGTATCTTGATGATATATTGGTCTTTAGTAAGACTGAGGAAGAACACCTGAAGCGTTTAATTACAGTGATGAGGAGGTTGCAGCAAGAGAAGTTGTTGATCAATTTGAAGAATTCGTCTGTCATGAAGATGGAATGCATTTATTTGGGGTTTGTAATCTCCGTGAATGATTTAAAAATGGATCTTGAAAAGGTAAGAGCAATTAGAGATTGGCCATTGCCAAAGAGTATCTTTGAAGTTCGAAGCTTCCATGGATTGGCTAGTTTTTACATGAATTTCATTAGAAATTTTAGTGGGATATGTGCACCAATGATGGACATAGTCAAGAAAAGACACAAATATTTTCATTGGACAGAAGAAGCAGAGAAAAGTTTCAAGTTGCTGAAAATTAAGATAATTGAGCAACTAGTTCTGGTTCTGCCAGATTTCAACAAGACATTTCAAGTTAAGTGTGACACAAATGGATTCTCAATTGGAGTGGTATTGAGCTAGGACAATAGGCCAATTGCATACTTCAGTGAGAAGATGAACGAGAGCAAAGTGAAATATTCCACATATGACAAGGAATTTTATGCAGTCATACAAGCGTTGAGGAAATGGAGGCATTACTTAGTTCCAAAGGACTTTGTCTTGTATAGAGATAACCATGCTTTGCAATTCATAACTCGACAGGAGAAAATGAAACAGAAGCATGAAAAATGGGTTGAATATATGCAGAATTTTACTTTTGTAATAAAGCATATTTCTCGAACTGCTAACAAAGTTGTTGATGCTTTGAGCAGGAAATGTCTGATTCTGTAGGAATTCAGGGTGAAGACCTTAGGTTTTAACAAACTCAAGGAGATGTACAGAGATGATGCAGATTTTAAGGAGGCCTATGAAGCATGTGAGAATTTGATTCTCGGGGATAGAATCCAATGGGCTAAATATTTGATCCAGAATGGACTGTTATTCAGGGGAAATCAGTTGTGTGTACCGAAATGCTCTTTGAGAGAGAGCCTCTTGAAGGAAAAACATAGTGGAGGATTGGATGGACATTTCGGCCATGATAAGACTTTTGAAAAATTGAATGGATCATACTATTGGCCAGGGATGAGAAAAAATGTCAAGGAATTCATGAACAGGTGCAAAATTTGCTAGCATGCGAAGGGGAAAAGATAGAATACAGGGTTGTATAAACCATTGCCAGTACCAAAGAGGACATGGGATGCAGTAAGCATGGAATTTGTGTTAGGAATATCGAGGAAACAAAGGGGTTGTGATTCCATATTCGTGGTAGTCGATAGATTTTGTAAAATGGCACATTTTGTACCATGTCATAAAACCAGTGACGCAACACATGTTGCCAATATGTTTTTCAAATAAGTTGTTAGACTTCACGGTTTACCCAAGAGTATTGTTTCAGATCGAGATACCAAATTTGTAGGTCATTTCTGGAGGACCCTATGGAAGAAGCTGGGGACCAATTTATCTTTCATCTCATCATATCATCCTTAGATGGATGGACAGACTGAGGCTGTGAATCGAAGTTTGGGAGATTTTTTGAGGATTTTGGTGGCTGAACACCACAACCAGTGGGACTAGATTATGCCACAAGCAGAATTTGCATATAACAATTCACTCAACAGGAGTACAGGATAAAGCCCATTTCAAATATTTTATGGGATGCGGTTGAGAGGACTATCTGAGTTGAGAGACTTAGAGCAGAGTGAATTCAAAAGTGCTAGTGCAGAGGATTTTGCAGTAGAAATGCAGGATATCCATAGCAAGATCAAGGAGCGGTTGTATAATACTAGTCAAGAATACAAGCATAGAGAAGATCAACATAGGAGAGAACTTCAATTTGAAGTAGGCGATTTGGTTCTGGTGCATCTCAGAAAAGAAAGGTTCCCAAGAGGAACATATAATAAACTAAAGATGAATAAAATTGGGCCAAGTAAAATATTAAGAAAGTTTGAGGCAAATGCTTATGAGATAGAATTGCGAGATGATGTGGGAATCTCGCCCATATTCAATGTAGCGGATCTGTATCCTTACAGGGCAGATGAAACAAAGAAATCAGAGGATCAGAAGAAGGTCCAATGGGTTAAACAGATGCATGTAGCTGAAAGGCCATAGATGGAAAATATTATTGATCAGAAGACCCAGAGGAAAACATATTTCAAATACCTGGTGAAATGGAAGGGATACCTGATTGAAGATGATAGTTGGGAAGGTGAAGGAGACATCCAGAAACATGGACAGACGTGCAAAATATCATTAATAGGAGTTCATGAAATTTTTTCCAGCCAAGGAAGTATGATGCAGGAGCATCATAAGCAAGCCAACAAAGAAAGTGCAAAGGTGGAAGACAACTGGATATGCATCAGTGCACCTTTTGAAAATATTCTGGATCTGAATGAAAAAAAAAACATTTATGTAATAGCTAGGGAGATGTATTTGCATTTATGCTTTTGGAGATTGTAAATAGATCATGATCATTGCTCTCATCTGTTGGATAAGGAAGCATTTATTTGTATTGAATGAAAAGTAGGTAGTATTTAATTATGATTAGATAGCTAGAGTTGCAAGAGGGAAAACGGGTAAAAACACACCCTCGCTTGTATTTTAGGGTAGATTCTAAGTTGTTAGAACAGGAGAGAAGAGAAGAAAATCCTGATATGGTAAATTTCATAAGCAGATAGCTTCTAGAAATTATGTACAGAAGCCTTTGGATTAATATAAGGAATCTTTGATCCAAGTTCTGTGTGTCATGGTGAATATTGTTTGTATCTTTTGAATGGTATGTTACAATTGATTTACATTTCTCTATCATGCATTTGTTTCAATGTTGTGTGTATGTTCATGATTCAATGATGAATGTATGAAGTATGTGAGAGTAGAAGTATGAGTTTCAATTGTTTCTCTTCCTGAGAACT
>JASDQU011311569.1:26997-41148 GCA_032191745.1 Picea mariana
CAGATATAAGAGTATACCTCAATCAACCATGTAGCCAAGATGTACCTCAATCATGTGCCAAGCCAAACATACCTCAAGCATGTACCATACCACAACCAAGTATAATCTTCAAGACAAGCACACAAGCATACCTATACCTCTGTAGTTGACCTGATACACAATAGTGCTGACCTGCAAGCTTTCCTCTGACCTTAGGGACTTGGTACATGCATTGCCCCAAAATCTGTCTTGTCCTCGTGGGAATAAGACATGATGTCACACGGGGCCTCACATGACAGGCACTGTGCAACCTGCGGGGATGCCTCGTGGGACACTAATGGTCTGAACTGTGAAGTTCAAGCAAACTAGGGTTTCCTCATAAATTTTTTCTCTCCTTTGCAACCCCAAAACTCCCGCACATCTCACTTGTACTTATGAGAGACTCCTTGAGGTGCATTTATGAGAGACTTTACTAGAATATGTTCAATAGAATAAGTGAGTGAATGTACTTATGAGAGACTCATTTAGGTGTATTTATACCTTTTCCAAGTAACCTCTCTTTTTAATCTTAGAGGCTTCTATACTTTCTTGTTACAACCACTTTACCCTTTCATTAAAGACTTGTAACCAACTAGGGGCTTCATGACCCTTCTTTAGGGCTTCTAACTTCACAAGGCCATAACTCCTCAACCATGAGGAACCACATGGAATACCACCTATCATTGGAAATATCATGACGAGGACTATCCATCCATGAGTGATTTACCTGCATTTACACCATCCTTCATGACATTTTTCCTTGATCAACTACGGGTTCCATAGCCATACCTTTGGGGATACCAGACTTCTTCAAGGGATGACATTAATAACAACCAATATTTCAACAATTAAATACTATATGAATGCATGAGAAACAATACCATACAAATACTTCCAGTAAATGAATCACAAAATCACTGAGTGGCTCTGTATTTCTAAAACAAAAGGTCTTGACAACAATGTACGAGTCTCTTTTCTTGAAAATTGAACCACTTGTAGGTTCTTTGAAGTGTCTATAAATGTTATAGCCCTAAAATCCCCTACTCATGCACACATGGCTTTGGCCCTTTTACTTGCATATTTTTCCAAAGCACTGTTGAGAAGCTTTTCTTAAAAAACCATTTTTTAGAAGATGTACGCACCCTGCACCATTACAGCCTGCGCACATACGCTTGCTGCACCACTAAAACTCATGTACATATGCATGCTACACCATTACAGCCCATGTACATATGCTTGATGCACCACTACAACTCGCGTACATACGCAAGATGCACCATTACAACCCGCGTATACTTTCAAAAGTTGCAAGGAATTCGTTGAAATTTATGGACTATTGGAAGTTTCCCAACTAATCCACCTTCTATAGCCTGTCACCCAACCAAATAACCATCCTTTTGTAATATAAAAGGAGGTGTTGGGGTCTCATTTCACATCTAAGCATAAAAACAATGAAACTCTACCCGATTTCACTTCCCCTCCTTGCCCAATATATTGTTGCCTTTTGTGAGAAATTGCCTCAGCATTCCCTCATCAGCCCCTTCTTCCTCCATTTAACCCATTCCATTCCATAGAAGTGATCATAAGGTTGAGAGAAGAAGTCCAGACAAGGTGCACTTGGAGCATGGTAAAGAAGAGCCTGAACCAGGTTTGCAGAATGGTGGTTGACTCAGATTGTAAGGTATAATCTTTGTATTATGAATAAAAGAATTACATTTTCATGTCCCAAATGATGGTGTCTTGAGTATTTTTATTGATTTATACTTGTCATTTTAACATCTAACCCTAACATATGTATAGAATAACATGCTTGTAGTTCTTTATTTTCCTATCTTTGGATGTAGGTCAACCTTGGGAGGAGACGTGCAGTCGGTGGAACATCCAAGCGCGAGGAGATCATCACCAGATGTGGGATCAAAGGTATAGTTACCCGATCTCTTCTCTCTTTTCTTTCTTTACATTATTTTTGGTATGTTTGGGGTAGTATTGAGAATGGATTAGCTTTTAGATGGTTATTCTCTCTATCTACATCTTGAACCCTGGTGTAGTTAAAGGGGGGGGGTTTTCCTGCTAGCAGAAATGACGATTATCCAGGTGGATATCAGTGGCCACCCACCTTTTCCAATTGGCTCAAAAAAATTTTCTGGCAATTTTGGCAATTTACTATTTTTAGCAGTTTTAATTTCCAGGGCCATTTTGAGGGCCTAAATGAAGGTTTTTCGGGATCGAGCTTCACAATGATAGACAATGGCATTATTGAACCCCCAAAATGAATCTCCTTGATGATACCTTTCCAACAGACTATCATACGCCTAAAACGGAGATCGTATGCAAAAGTTACGACCCTAGGAAGTTGATGTACTAACTTACCAAAATGGGGCCCACATCACTTTTGGTGCTTCATCTCCTAGGGTTAGGTTTTTGGATGTATAGGGTTTTTGACATTATTGTTTATTGTAAAAAGGCCTTCAGAGCCTCATTGTAATCATCTTCTTGCGAATGAGCGCAACCGTCACATCTCTTCTCAGAGATAAGCCACCACCATTCTAGCGAGTCTTTCACTCTGTATTTTTACAGTCTCTGTACATTTCTTTCATTAATAGAAATCATGTATTACTGTATATCTGTGTTTATGGTTGCATCTATGATACATTTCTGTTATATTATTGGATATATGCGATATCTCTGTGCATTTCTTTATTATATCTCCACTCTCATTTCATGCCGAAAATAATCTGGATCCCATACTAGGGAAGCCTCTAGGGTTTTTTAGGGGATTTTGGGTTGTTTGATTGGTTTGTTTGCCTTTCAAGTTTCTTTCGAGTTTTCTGATTCTGTCAAGGGATTCTAGTCACCTTCAGGTGAAATACCAGTTGTCCCTGCCCTATAAGACTGCATGATCTTTTCTTTTTTTGGAAAGATACAGAGGTTTATGCACCCTATCTTGAGTCAGCCTGCGTACATATGCGCCCTGCTTAGTAAAAACCCCGTGTACATACGCATGCTGCTGATGCACCAGCTCATGTCTTTGTTTCAAGAAAAATTTTGAAAAAGAGGGAGTTTTCCTCTTTCCTAATTGAAGTTCACACTTCTCAGGGTTTTCTTGGATCAGTCCAGAGTCCCTGTTTACAACCATAGCCTGGGTATAGAGTTCAGGGTAAAATCATGAAGATGGGTAACACTTTTGCTTGTTTTATGACAAAAAAAACTGTATTTTCACAAGTTCTTCAACTTTCGGCATACCAAAGTATTTTTTTTATTTAGAATTTCACTTTACAGTAAAAACAAAACTTGTGAATAATTTTGTTATATTTCTAATGACTATTTTTCCAAATTTGACAATTGTTTAACAGTATGTTCCTTAAACATGAAAGGAATGATAATGAGTTATTGTTTTCCACAACAATGTATCTATTATTAAACTTATTTTCTTAAGAAATGAAATATACTACAACAATCTACAGAGACTCTATTTTATTATGACTATAATTTTGAATCTAACGGATGAATATTATAATTTCTAGAATTTTTTGAAGTTGACCAAGATGAAAATGTTATAGATTTTAAACATGTGTTTTTCTACACCTTGTATCTATATTAATTTTTACTTAAAAATAAAATCTAAAAATACCCTTTAGAAGAGAACAATTTAACAATTATGAATATAAATTTTCCATAATTTTTCGTTGTGTATTTTTAGAGATATGGATTTTTCATTTCATCGAATCATAATCTCACCTAAAAATATTATGCAGTGATTTTTTTATAAAATTAAATAAAATTAGATAAAAACAATGAAAATGAAAACAAATTACACCCAATGAAAGTAGATTCAATTTAAAAAATGTTGGTATCAATTCTCAAACTAAATTTTGAGTATTTGTAGGAGTCCGCTACCTCCAAAGATGAAGTAAGATGGAGAGAATTTGCAGTTTCCTGCAAATAGTCCCATTTTCAAGTTTTCGGCTGAAATATTCTTTCGGCCGAAACCTAGTTTTTAATGGAATCCGTTAAAAATAAACGTTTCGGCCGAAAAGTCTTTCGGCTGAAAAATGCTTACCATGGGAAATTAATTCATCCAAAAAACATTGTACACAAATTTCAAGGGTACCATTAAATTTGACATGAAAATTTTCGGCCGAAAAAGATTTCGGTCGAAAGCAACATTTGTTCGGCCGAAAAATTACAGCTAGAAATTTTGGACCCGATTGTCACGAAAGTGTTACCCAGATTCATGATTTTACCCTTTAGTTTACTTGTTTTCTTGATTTTCTTATGTTTACTTTTAAAAAAGGTTTTAAGAAAGTTGTTGAATTGTAAATCTTCCTTCTAGGTTTCTTGATTGAATCCCCGTGATCCACATTTGGCTAAAGGTTTTTTCCAGTCTTGTTTCAATCTTTTTTTCCTTTGTTACTTTCTTTGAAAAAACAAAAAGATTTACTTCAGTTTTTCTCTTTAAGGCATAAAAAAAAAAGATTTTCTTTTCAGTTTGGTAAAGTAGTTAGAGTTAGTTATTTGCAAAATGGAAAAAGAGTATGTTTTTCAAGTTCTTTATTGATTTCTTGAAACATAAGTAGCTTGTAATCAAGTGAAAGTAGGTTTTAGGTTTTCTTTACAAGATCTTGAAAAGTTAGTTAAGAAAATTTGAGTTACAAAGAGTTAGTTATAAAACTTTGCTTTTGGATTTGAAGTAATTTTTCTTTCAAGTGCTTTGATTTTCTCCTCTTTTTCATATCTTTACAACACCATTAGTTTCACCACCATATCCCATGAGTAAATCAAGCCTTTAAAAAGAAGGCTTAATCTAAAATAAACTAGACTTTTTCTGTTTGTAGGGTCAACCAACTATTTTAGGGTTAGGGCCTTGAATTAGGTTGGAGAGGAAACTCTTCAAGGCCGTTAAATTAAACATTAGAGTATGAGTTAGGGAGTTCTTAAGTCAAGTGTCGTAAAATTTATCTGGGACCCCCCTCTAACAAAGGGGATAAACACGAGGTCGCGTGAGAAAAGGTAGCGGAGATAACCCCTTCAAAGCCGAACTGAACGTAGTGGGGAACACATATTGAGGATCTGTCTCAGGAGTACTACATACTGCATTTTCCTACAGAGCTTCGTGGACCTCGAATCCATTTGAGATCCTCTCTTGTCTTCCAGACCATTTTATCTTGATACCCTTGATAGGTTTTGAACTTGTTATCCTTCTCATTGTGATCCGCCCGACTGTCGATTGTACCCGCCTGGTGACTGACTGCGCGCTGGAAACTTAGTTGCCCATATTCTAGGGACTTATACGGGTGACTGCGGGAGTATACCGCAGTACCTGAGGTAGACG
This sequence comes from Picea mariana, assembly GCA_032191745.1. Classification (NCBI taxonomy): domain Eukaryota; kingdom Viridiplantae; phylum Streptophyta; class Pinopsida; order Pinales; family Pinaceae; genus Picea; species Picea mariana. The sequence goes on from JASDQU011311569.1 coordinate 32,348, forward strand.
TCATATCATGCTTCACAGAGTATACCTCGAGGGTGCTTCTATGTTCGAGTTTCACTTGGACCAGTTAGTTGCTCTAGTGTTGATTGGCGTAACTATCCTTCCTACTAGATAGTGGATTGCTTGATTTGTCTATAGGAAATTTTTAGTGTGTGTTTGGTGTTTAAATGCTAGTTAAGCCTTACTGTGTCGGTTGATCATTTCACAAGGTGGAAGATTAACAACTCCACCGGTCGCGAAGGCTTCAGGGCCTGTCGCCGGTTACATTGGATCCACCTCCACCACCATTACAACAAAGACTTGACCAACAAGGTTCGTTCGAAGCGACCGAGCCATAGGAAACTGTGCCCAAGCCTGCTCCACGAGGAGACTATTTGACTTTGGAGGAACCTACCATTTCTTAACTTGAGGCAGAAGCTCTCAAGCTAGCCAACCCTCTGATTACTGACTTGTCGACGCCAATATTGGTTCAAGTTGTTCTTCCTGAGGTGACACCCTGTGACACCCTATGAGCGCCAGCTAGTATTACAAGCGACAATGGAAGCGAATGCTGCTACTTTGTTTGGGAGTCCTCATACTCCCGTTTCGACTATTACCGCAAGGGGGCATCTTTCCTCTTCTCCCACCTTCACCAGTTTGGACCACCTTGGTATCGACTCCCTCTACTTCGGGTAGTGGTCTGATACCATCAACGACGGTGACCACTGCTCCGTTTACTCAGAGTGTGACGGACCGTCCATTTTCATATGGGATGCCCGACTTTGATTCAAATTCGGTTCTTACCTACTCCACCTTACAGACCATGGGTCTGGGGGCAAGGATCTCAAATGATCCCGTGCAAGGGTCAACCGGGGGCACTTCATTCCCCTTTAATGCTATCCTTTATGGTGGGGGTCTTGTACCTCCTCCATCCCCCTCGCTCGGTGGTGCTTTCCAGCAACCAATAGGGTTGAATGCTAATTATAGCTTGTTTGGAGCAAGTAGTTTAGGACCTTCATGTTACACAACGCCGATGGGATATACGCCATTCTCTTTGTTCGACGCATTTGGGAACAACGCTTTTTCTTCAGCTATAGTCTCAACTGGGGGAACCCTGGTTTTGGGTAACAGAACCCCATGCAGGGTACTATTCCTTCACAGGGAGCGATGACTGGAGTTTTTGCCTCTCAAGGTATTTGGAATCCTTGGAAGGGATCAATTCCCTTGCAATGGATGTCGGTCGGGGAAACCCCTTTCATGCTCAATGGAAACCCAGGCAGGGCTCCATACCTATGCTCGTTGGATCGATTAGGGGCATCCCCTTCCAAAATCCTTGGAACACAACAGAGGGAGAAATCCTCGCGCAAGCTATGTCGTCCAATTACGGGAGTCAGCCGATGATACCCCAATAGACACATTTTTTGTATGTTGTTAAAGGCCACAGTTTCTACCAAAACCTTGGCCAACAGTCCAACTTTTCCTGGCAACTTGGTGCCAATCAAAATCTAGGACCCTCTTTTTTTGTACATAATACTCAACCTAAAATACCGTTTCTGGCAACGCTACATCTTCTAGACTTGTCGAGATTACTCAATGACCCAATTTTTCATGATCCGCATTGGTCCCTCATGTCAACTAAGTTTACCTCAGATATTATGAAATTTGAAGGCAAGCCTGGTGAAGATCTAGGTGATCACGTGACAACTTTCCATTTATGGTGCTCGTCAAACTCACTATGAGATGACTCTGTCCAGTTGCACCTTTTTCAACGCACTCTTATCGAGGTGTCGTGAAATGCTATATTGAGCTCGACTACTCGAGGTATTCTTACTTCAATGACTTAGCGATGGTCTTCTTGAGAAAACCAAGGCCAACCACATCTTGGATCATATCTGAGAATGTAGTGTCGAAAGAGAACGATTAAGGTCTAGGTCCCTCCGGTTTTCTTGCTGGAGTGGTTTCTGAAGTCTTTGGTGCTGTGCATATCCAAGGACCTAGTGAATTCTGGAGTGTTTTCATAAGAGGAGGTGATAATGAGAGCGCAACAACTTGAAATGATCTAGTCTCAGTCTACCATGATCTATGAGATTTTTCCAGATGTGCCAAAATCTATTCTCGATAAGGCCAAGCAAAAGTCTAGACCCCATGCCGATTGTATTGTGGGCTCAATGCAAGGAAAGTCAACTAATTTGTTGTCAAATGAATTGCAACAATTGTCGATACAACAGACTGTGGCCAGCCAGACCTCGAGTTCGGTTGTTTTTTCTACCCAAGCATCGAACATACACAATGTGCAGTCAACGAACCGTAAGGCCAACCATCAGCCTGAGGGAAAGAAGAAACAATGGAACAAATAGGGTAAAGGGGACAAAAGGGCTACCAAAAATGCTGGCAGGGAGAAAACAAAGAAGAGGAAGTCGAAGTATCTGTGTAATATTTGCACGGAGGACCACCGGACTCATCTGTTCCCTCGACTCACAGAAGCTCAGAAGCTATTGGTGCAACAACAACCTGCTATGTTGACGAACCCATTTCCACATGGGAAAAACATGGATCAAGATTCAACATCCTCAAGCGTGGAAGGGGGCAGTCAGGGACCCCTCTCGAATACTAGTAATAACCCGACCGCAAATATTTACATGATGAATGTCGAGGCTAATATAGCAACCAGGTCCCAAGATTACATAATGTTGGAATATGTCTAAAAGGGAAAATAAGCCAGGAACCCACCGACTACTCTCTAGATTGAGAAGATGATTGGAGAAACGATGAATCACATCCCAAAAGGTGTGTTTAAAAATGATTCTCATAATCCAAACTTGAGGGCTACCCAAAATTACTCCATTGTGGAATATTTGGCACAAAACCCTTGCATGATGTCTGCTTTGGAAGTCCTCTAAAGTTTCCCTTCGCAGAGAAAATCTCTGTTATCTGCCCTAGGATCGACAGAGACTTGTAACCCAGGAGCGATCATTTTTAATCCAACCAACTTGAAACCCCATCTTCCTAAACCCTTACCACGTTGGTTTCAGATAGTAGTGGCTTACACCATGAAATATTTTACTCGGAACATTTTCTGTATAGTGGTCGACGAGGGTGCCTCGAATTGCATAATGTTTTTGGCGTGTTGGAAGGCCATTGGCCAACCCAGTTTATCGCCGTCGCCTACATGTTCTATAAATTCTCATGATTTATAATATGAACAAAGTTGAATAGCTTTTTAACATAATCATCTTATATATATATATATATATAATGTATGCTATCTTCCAATAGTTTTAACATATCATGTATAAATAACTAATGTATGTTTTTGTAATTAATAACTATCCACTTAAATAAAAAATAGTAATGTAGAGACATATATCTTTTTAGGCCTACTCTTTTATCCTTTCTTTCCTAAAACATATGTTCTAAAAATTATTATCATTTACTTCTTAAGAATATGGACAAATGTGAATTGTTTTTTTACATAATCATTTTAAATATGTATATATATAATTAACGATTGCCATCTTCCAATAGTTTTAACATATTATGTATATATAACTAATGTATGCTATCTTCCAATAGTTTTAACATATTATGTATATATAATTAATGTTTTCCATCTCCCAATAGTTTTAACATATTCCATTCAAAGTATTAATTGACAATCATTTCTCTTTTGTTGACATATCTTATAACATCTCTCATAGGCCTTGCGAAGGAGGCATTGTTTCTCTTTTGAGAATCAGGGTTTTCAAACTTTAATTTGAGTGCACCAAACCCAATATCATGTTCACATTTGTAGAGTACTCCCAACAAATCAAAAGTTTAGAAGATCCTTTTCTGACATGTTTAGTGTACACTACACGAAGAGTGATCTAAAATGAATCAATATATATTTTTTCATCTATTTTGGTACTTTTTAGATGGAAAAGATTGGAGCTATTCGATTGTATGACTCACTTTATGGGCATATATAACTTTGGTGATTTGGGATCTAGTACCTTATAGAGCTCATTTGCGGTCTTAAATAGCCAATGAAAAACATCCCATCAAGATATTTATAATGGCACAAAAAATCAGCTCAATTCGAGTTTATATGTGGATGTTATGCCTCCCACAAGTTGACATATCTTGTTCACCACCAATATACTAAGTGGATTCCACATCATCTCCCATTACTCACACATTTACATATGGAATTCCAAGAATAATCTAAAGGGTCAAAAACCCTAACATTAATTAGGTGTTGAGGTGCAAAAACCCTAGTCCTAACCTTAAATGGCTATCAAGTTATGTTAAATATTGGGCCACTAGGAGTGGGATATTAAATCATAAGAGAGGAAGTATAAAATCCTATAACAACAAATCAAACGACAATGTCCATGGAAAGTTCACAGTAAGTGCACTTTCTTTGTAATTTCATTTTCTAACTGAGAAAAAGTTTAGTAAAGCATACGTTTCATCTTATAATTGGTTTCCTCTATAACATGTTGTGTTACAAATTTATAAGGCCTCAAGAATTTTTCACTATATAGATCAAGAATACCGTGTAGGTTTTTCAATAAGAACAATTACCAAGATCAATGAACATTATTTTTTTAATTATTTTTGGGAATTTTGGGGCAATATGAAGGAAATGTAGTTTAGTTAAGATGCTCATAGGATGGAACCCCACAAATATTGGGTTATGGGTTCTTTATGGATGTTTTAGGATCCAAGGTTGTGATATCTTTAATATCAACATAGGGAGGAAGATGTTGCGGTGGGTCATGCAAATGGATTTTCTAAGAAAAAGATTGCGACAAAACCTAGTTGTAACATTTAGATCAAAGAAATATTGCAAGTTTGTTTGGAATCTATGGTTCCATAGGATAAGAAATTCGTGATGCAGGAGGAAAAGTAGATGAATTCTCTAAGAAAAAGATTACAGGACAACCCCATGGTAGCATTTTGATCAAAGAATTATTGTAAATTTTCTTAGAGCCTATGGTTCCATAGGATAAGAAAGTTGTGAACTCACTTGTTGAATCTAGGCATCCTCTAGTAGTCCACAACCAACTGTTTCTCCGCATATGATCATCAAACATTTGGAGATTATATCGTTTTAAGATTTATTTTTTAGTTAGTGTTTCTAAATTGTATAACTTGTCAAAGTTCTTAATTCCTCCTCTTTTTATAGGTAGTTGTTAATGATAAACTCTAATTGTTCCTAATTGGACACTGTTAGTTGTTCTAGACAACTATACCAATATGCGCTTTCTTTTTTCCCTCTTCTTGATTTGTTGGTTGCACCCTCAGCTGTATGTTTGGATTATTTGTTTAATACAAATTCTCTCAGCACATTCCCACATTCGGTCTTATGGTTTGTGTCTACTTTGTTTTCCTATTTTTGTCCACCCAATTTCTCAGCTGTCTTCTCACTTTCTCATGGTATCAAAGCGCGAGATGATAAAATGTGAAGCAAAGAATATAGAGAAAGAGCAGAGTAGAAATAGAATTCAGTATATTAGGAATGCAAGTGAAACAGTACAATAGAAAAGAGTACAAATGAAAAGGATATATGAGCAAAGGGAAAATAACTGAGCTAAATAGGCTCAAGCAAATCATAAAATGATAGTACAGCTGGCCAGGATAGCTGGCAGTGTACAGTCAGACTGTTGAGGTTACATTATATTTAACACCCCCTCTTAAAATCAATAGTTACAAACATCAGCATTGATGATGCCCAAGTGTTGTCTCTGAAAATAAAAAATGAATTTTCCTAGTGGCTTTGTGAAGATATCTGCAAGCTGATCTTGAGAGCCACATAATTGAAGTGCAATATCACCATTATTGACTTGCTCGCAGATGAAGTGAAAACGAGTGTCAATGTGTTTTGTTTTCTTGTGAAACACATGATTTTTGGATAGAGCAATTGCTGAGGTGTTGTCACAGAAGATAGGAGTTTGATCCTTTTATGTATGTGACATATCTTTCAATATTCTTCTCAGCCACACAACTTGATAGGAAGCTGAGGTAGCAATGACATACTCTACCACTACAGAAGATATTGATACAATTGGTTGCTTCTTTGATGCCCATGAAATCAGGTTCGTGCCCAGGTGAAAAACATGTCCTGAGGTGCTTTTCCTATCATCTAGGCTACCTATAAAATCACTGTCTGTGTAACTAGAGAGACGATTATCATCAAATTGAGTGTACCATAAGCCAAAATTGAGAGTTCCTGCAACATATCTCAGAATCCATTTCGCCATCTTCCAGTGAGAATCTTTAGGGGATTCCATGTATCTGGAAACAAGGTTGGTTGCATACATAATATTAGGCCTAGTTGATGTAAGATACAACAAACTGCCTACTAAACTTTTGTATAGGGTAGGGTCCACTGTAGGGCCTTCATATTTCTTGCTCAATTTTGTGCCTAAGGGTATAGGGGTTTCTGCTGAATTGCATTCTTCCATGAGGAATCTTTTGATGATGTCTGCTGCATACTTTTTCTGATAGAAAAAAATTCCTTTGGTTGATTGATCAACCTCAATCCCCAAAAAATATTTCATTATGCCGAGATCTGTCATCTCAAACTCAGATTGCATGGCATGTTTAAAATTGGTTAATTCAAGATTTCTAGTATATATCATGTCATCAACATATAAACATATAATCAAAATTTTACCGTGCTGATCTATTTTGGTGTAAAGAGTTGGCTCATTTTGGCTTCTGCTGAAACCACTTTTGATAAGGTAAGTGTCAATTCTGTTGTACCAAGCTCTTGGAGCTTGATTTAAGCCATACAAGGCTTTCTTCAATCGATATACTTTGGGTGGCTGCTCTTGGACATCAAATCCAGGTGGATGATCGACATAAACTTATTCTTCTAAGAAACCATTCAGGAAAGCTGACTTGACATCCATCTAGTATACTTGCCATTTATGTTGGGCTGCTATGGCCAATAGAGTCCTTACAGTGTTTAATCTTTCTACTGGCGCAAAAGTTTCACCATAATCAGTACCTGGTTGTTGTGAGAATCCTTTGGCAACAAGTCTTGCCTTGTGTTTTTCAATCTGCCCTTTTTCATTGAGTTTAGCTTTCTAAACCCACTTGACACCAATACTTTTCTTGTGTTTGGGAAAATCAACAAGATCCCATGTCTTGTTCTTCTTAATGGAGTCAATTTCTTAGTTCATGGCTTGAACCCAATGTGGCTCCTTAGCTGCTTATTTAAAAGACGTAGGTTGATATGACATTAATTCAAAAAGATTGTGTTGTTCAATGTCATCCAACTACTGATGGATTTCTCTCAAACTTTGAGTTCTCTGATTTTGAATTTCAAAGGATGAGTCTTTGCTTGAAGTTGAGTTATCCTGAGAATTTTTAGGTCATCCTTGTATCTGCAATCTTGGAAGAGTAGGTTGAGGTATTTGCTGTCCTAAATTTTCTGCGTTTTCAGGACTGGACAACAATGGATTTTGACTATCCATTTGCTGATTTTCAGATTTGTTTCAGAGTTGATTTTCTAGAAATTTTACATCTCTGCTAAGAATTAGTTTCTTTGAGATTGGATTGTAAATCTTGTATGCTTTAGATGTTTCGCTGTATCCAGTAAAGATACATTTCTCACTTCTATCATCCAGTTTCTTCTGTAATTCGGAAGGTATGTGAGCATATGCTATGCATCTGAATGTCCTTAGACGGGAAACATTTAGCTTTGTCCCACTCCATGCTTCTTGAGGGACTTTCATCTTTAGACTTGTGGTTGGAGATCTATTCAAGAGATAAGATGAGCATGCTACTGCTTCAGCCCAAAAAATATTTGACAAACATTTCTCTTTGATTAGGCTTCTTGCCATGTTCATTATTGTCTGGTTTTTTCTTTCAACCACTCCATTCTGTTGTGGAGTATACTTGGTTGTAGTTTGCATGATAATGCCTTGTGATTTGCAGAAATTTGCAAATTCATTGGAGCTGTATTCTCCTCCTCCATCGGACCTGAGAACTTTTATTAATTTGCCACTCTGTTTTTCAGCCTCTTCTTTGAATTCGTTGAATTTTGCAAAAGTTTCAGACTTGTGTCTGAGAAAATAGATCCATATTTTTCTGCTAAAGTCATCAATAAACGTTAGAAAATAAAAGCTACCACCTATGGACTCTGTTTTCATTGGTCCACATAGGTCAGTGTGAACAAGTTCGAGATGTTGTTTGGGTTGAGTGGAGGACTATGGAAAACTAGTTCTCTTATGTTTTCCAAGTATGCAAGACTCACATGGGAAATTTTTCTCTTTGAAGATTGGAAGACCTTTGACCATGGAGTGTTTCTGTAGAAGACTGAGACTCTGAAAGGGTAGATGTACAAATCTTGTATGCCAAACCATAGTTTCATTGGGGGTGGATGCACTTTGCACATATGTTTGGATCAAATTTGCAGTTCTGAGGGTAAGGGGAAACATCCTATTCTGAGTCATGTGGATTTCAGAAATCAATTTTATGCTGGGGGTTTTATCATATATCCTGCAAGATTATCCCTCAAAAAGTACCTTATAGCCATAAACAATGAGTTGTCCTACAATTAGCAGATTATGTTTTATATATGGAACATGATAGACATTGTTTATGTCTTTCTTTACATCTTGTTTAGTAAGAATAGGTACAGTTCTTCTTCCTTGAACTTTGACTAAGGAATCATTTCCAAGTGTCATATCAGATGAAATGGAAGAATCAATGCATGAAAGTAAATCTTTGTTACCTGTCATGTGATTGCTGCATCCACTGTCCAGCAACCAAAGATCTTTAGGTTGTTCTTCAGTCTTGTGGCATGAGAGAAACATACCTCTTGAGGTTTC
>JASDQU011311570.1:5648-21120 GCA_032191745.1 Picea mariana
TTGTGAGGGCCTCAAGAGCCTTCCATTGGAGAAAGGAGGAACCATAGTTCTCTTTCTTCATTGTGCTTTGATTTCATCAATCGATCAGTCCAAAAACATTGGTGATATTGGTCTTTTTGTGATTTTATTTCTTTCTCCATATGCTCATAGTTTTAGTTTGTTTTTATTTAATTCTTGTTTATAGTTCTGTTTTATTTTCTCTAACTCTTTCCTACACAGCTGTCATGCTCTGCAAGACCCAACAGGGCATGTAAGCACTCTCAATTTTCTCACAAGGTGACGAATAGAGTGCAAACACTCACCTTGGTGGATATACTCATATGATCAACCTGAAAAATGTCTTAGAATGGTTTCCTTTCTGCATAGCACTCTTCCCCTATATGATTCTTCCAGATCATACCCTTTGCTGATCTACCGGAACCCCGGATGGACTCCTCAAACCCCCACGTGATTCCTCAACCAAATGGTGCGTTTTGGGTGTTTTACCTGGTATAAATCCATGGGATATGTATCATTGAATTCACGCTAGCCTGCTCTCAACTGGTTCAGAAGGTATTTGTATCCCTTGGTCTGGTTGGGCCTAGCGACCCCTAGATGCTAGAAAAGCCTCCTCAAACTCCCACGCTACACTGGAAGAATTGTGCACTAGCATGCGCCAGGTATCTCTACTATTATAGATGAAAATTGAAGCTCGATGAAGAACCTGTATGGTCCCTCTAATGGTTAGGGTGTGTCTCTCAACACTTAAACCAATCTATGGTGGTGGTTTCCTATAGAAACCCACAAAACAACTGAGTTCAACTTTCCTCCTCTGGAACCTATTTCTCAAATCAATAATCATCAATACTGAGTAATTAGGTTGAATTCACCCCCTTTATACCTCCTCCATATAATTCTTCTTTGAAATGCATAGCTTAAGTGAATTTACCCTAAGTTCTGATTTATAATTCACTTAAGTTGCTTAGACCCCATTTTTACTCTAATTAGACATTCACTTTATCACTTAATCACTTTATCACTTTTCCAATTTAATTTCTCTTTTTTGTTAGACTTTGATGAGTTGACATTCATTAAATTAATTGTTCCCTTTTCTTCATCACTATAGTATACAAGAACTGGTAGAATGCTAAGTCACTCCTAGATGGGGTCATCATTCAGAAAGGGACATGACAGTTTCAGTGTGTGTAGGCACAGGTCCACTAGGAGATGATGTGGTTCTCATGCACTCTACGACGAGTACATGTCCCCAAGTAGGAGATAGATTTTATCCCCAATTCCTAGGGATAACTAAGGATATGATGTCTCGAGGCCCATTGTCTGTAGACATGGAGTACTGAGAGACAAATTGTCTAACAATGTTCACTTGCACAGATAGAGGCCCGCTTCACCACCATAGATCTCAGGTTCATCATGAGGGTACCCACCACATCAGCTTTCTTCTATAATACATTGGGTCTTGCTCCATGAGATACAAGTCAGGCATTATGGTGAGTTTCATTTCAATTTTTGAGGCATTTGAGTTTGTTGCATTTTAAAATTCTTTTGATTATGTAGCGTTCTCTTGGAAATTATGGTCTTTTCGTTGTTTCACCTTGGTGGTTGACATTGCAGACTAGTAAGTGGTCACCCTTAGGGATAGGTTTTCTACTGGGAGGTCCTCTTGATAGGTCATCATACCATTCTCGACCATACTTTCCACTTTCCACACTTCATCCCTTCATCTCCTTATATTTTGGTATTTTCAGGTGTACTGACCCAAGAAGGGATTGTCCCTCATTTCATGGGAAGAAGAGGATAAAGGCCCAAAGGCTTGTAGCTGGAAAAATATAAAATCCAATAATGATCCTTCTATATGCTCACCTAGGGATCTCAAGGACAATGAAATGTCTCTCATAAGAAACTGATGGGACCCATAAAAATAACTAATATAAAATTCCAACCAAGGTGAGCCATGTGTGGGCAATGTTTTCCATGCTTAGGTAAAAGCCCCACTTTGGACTCAACCTGGAAACATCTTAAAATAACAAAAGGAAATAAATGGTCTTGGAAACTTCTCGCATTAAAAACGAAGGTGTAGCACAAAGGAACCCATAAATGAGATACTACGATACCTTGTATGTCATGAACCCCATGCTCAGAAGTCTTTTCCCCATGCATGTCACTTTGTCCACATGACCTAGAGAGGGGCCCACTTGGGAAGCACTCCTAGACTTGAGGTATGATTCACCCAATAGGTCACTTTTTCAACCCTCCCATACCTAAAATTGAAAAATTGCATAGGGTATTTGAGGACTTGTTTATTTTGATGAGGTGGTTTTGATGTACATGCTTAGATGGCTCTCTTATTGACTTGATTTACTTATCATGATGCATTTGAATTGAGATCATTGGAGGGAATATTCATTGTCTTTGTAGGACCTAGTTGGTGGACGCATTTGGAAGAAAAATCCTTGCTTGGGCTTCCTTGGGGCTTGAACCCCACAAGTTGGATACCATGGCCCACACATAGGACTTTAATGAAAATTTTTGGAGGCCACAAAGATGTTGATGCCTGGGAAGCATAGGAAAGACATTCTTGTAGATTGATAATTAATAATATGATTATTAATTATAATATTATTAATGTAATAATATATTTATAATATAAAGTATATTATATATGTAATAAAGTATAAATATATTTATTACCCAAGGGACGCATCTCTTCACGGATGGTCACCATGGTCACCATATGTTCTTTATATATAGAACACTCATCATTGTAATAAGATATTCATTCACATACAATATCATCTCTTATAAAAAAATCAACATGGTATCAGAGTGGTGAGGGGGCTTGACTCCCTCATAGGAGGGCCCAGGAAAATAAGAGTAGAGTAAAGTCTTGGGAGTGCTAAATTTATGGGGTTGTTGCAATATCTATGTAGAACATATTTAATTTTTACTCCTACCTAAATTATAGAAAGAATTCCATAAATTATGGTGGGCAGTAATTTCTAGTAAAAATGTTTAATTACCCAAATATGAGGAATGTACTACATATTTACTTCTACCTATATTTATGCAAAGAATCACATGAATTATGGAGGAGCAATTTAACAAAGTCAAATACTGTGTGGATGGATTATAACCAAATTAATCTTTGGGTAGTTACAGAGGGTATTCTCCAACTATTTATAAGAAATAAAATTTAATTTAATTTTAAATTTAATTTTCAAAGAGACTCGTCTTTTTGGATCAATTTAATATTACTATAAAAAGACACAACAATAGACACACACATTTTTCTCTCTCACACGTGGGAAGTGATCTAAGGAAGAGACCTAAGTTTCTACATAGTTGAATTTTTTTGAGTGTAATTAGTTAGTGATGTTCTAGAGTTTACTAAAGTAATATCATTGGAAGTAATTACCACTTGCAAAAAATTGTGCTTGTCTAATTTAACACTAGAAAATAAACATGGTTAGCCATATTACATCGAGTATATGATGTATGTGTGTTTATAGAAGATGTATCATTTTCGTGTGTCTGACAGTCAATGTTCATGAGCTTGTGTGGATGGAGACAATTTTATAGTTTGTGCTAGATATAATACATTCCTCATTAAGAGGGAGTGTTGAGGTTTTATGTAATTTCAGAAGTTATTTTAAAGTGTTAATGTTTCAACATCGGGATGACATTATCTCGAGATTGGTCATGGTAATTTGAACAATGTAGAATGGCCCTATCATAATCTTCTAAAGGACATAAGACTCAAAGTGCATGGATTTCAACATCTAGAAGGTCTGAAACTCTTCCTATGGCACAGATGGAAACCTGATCAGGAAGAATGGTCCTTGTATTCACAGAACACTCTGTTGAGTACGTGACAAGTGTGGGACACTTAGTGTACAGATTGAAGAAGGATTTATATGGATTAAAGAAGTCACCTAAAGCATGGTATGGTAGGATTGACAATTTTTTGACGAGCTTAGGATTTACAAACAACAATGCAGATCCTAACCTTTATTTTAAGATTGTGGATGATGGTCCAATAATACTATTGTTGTATATGGATGAACTATTTCTAAACAGGTGTGGAAAATCTCATCTCAGAGTGTAAGATTAAAATTGGCTGCCGAGTTTGAGATGAAAGATCTCGGGATGATGCATTACTTTTTGGGTCCTGAGGTATGGCAGAGACAGGATGAGATCTTTCTGAATTAAGGGAAGTATACTGTAGAAATACTGAAGAGGTTCAGGATGTTGGATTGCAAGGGAATGGATACACCTATGGTATCGAATCTGAATTTGTTCTAGGATATGAATTTAGAGACTCTGGATGTTAATTTATACATGCAGATGGTGGGCTCGTTGACGAACTTGACGAACACAAGATCAAATATATGTTTTGTTGTGAACACCCTGAGTCAATATATGGAGCAACCCTGGTAGGTTCATTTGGTCGCAACAAAACATGTGATGAGGTACCTTAAGGGTACATTGGATTATGGTTGTTATCACATAGTTTCTACTTGGATGTAAAGGAAAGGTAAATGAAGACAAACTAACGTAATGGGAGACTATCCTATCATTGTCACCTCAATAGGATGCCTCTTTCTATTTAGGGTGGCAGGCCCAGGGGAGACGTTTTTGGTGACCTGGGGTTTTGAGAAGGCAAAGGTTTAAGGCCAAGTAAAATTTTCCCTCTCACAAGTCACCACCAATTAGAAAGTCTGGCAAGAACCAATAAAGATAATAACAACCAAAAATGTACCCGCCCGAAACAAAGCAACGTGAAACTATATTTTCAAGGTCACTTGCTAGTTAGTAATTCATATAATTGGAGACTTTCTCAAATAAAGAAATTGACTAATATATTGATGAAGCAATCAAATATGTATAGTAGCAATAATCACAATGCGTTACTTCACAATAAATTCTTTTAAAGAAGCTTTAAAATGAACAAGAACGATTTATTATCAATATCATAACATCGACATTCATCAGAATGCATTTATCCTTTCAATTTATTAAAGAAGCTTTAATTGCTGTGAGGTATGACTATAAATCAAATGGATAATAGAAGCAATAGGGTTAGCAAGTCAATCTAAACTAGGGTTAGAAGGTCTTAGTATTTTTTCAAATATATTGGATGTTTGAAGGTTTTGATCAAAGCACTCAAGCAAGAAGTTTGAGACCAATGCATTCATAGGGAAGATGGAGTCAAAAGTAGCGGCAAGTATTGAAGGAACAAGATGATAATACTAGGGCCAAAGACAAGAGGAATTTGATGGATGAATTGTTGGTAAGCCAAGGCTTCAACCATCAAACCCTAGGGGAAAACGACTTACTAAGGTGTAGGTAACCCTAGGCATTAACACATTTTCCTCCTTCTTTATCTCAATAACAAAGTAAAATCGGCTAGGATGAAGAACAAATGGTAAGGTGTTTCAATGGCAAGGCCCTAGCAATGTCTTCAACATGTAAAATGTCTCCTTGGCATAATCTAGTAGGTAAATGAAAATTAAAACAAGGACACCAACATGTGCTTATTTCCTAGGGTTTATTCTAGCAAATTTCAATAACAAAATGAAAGAAAAACACTATAACCATTCAAGTAAGGGAAGGATTGCAGAAATTCACTTACATTCACCAAGTATTCATCAAGCCAAACCCTAGTTATAAACCATCCACCAAGAAAATTCCAAAGATCATAAAAAAAAGAAGCTTCCTTCAACAAGTGCACCACAATTTTAGTCAAAACCATAATGAGGGCCGCAAATTTCAGACCTCACCAAGTGGTGAGTGAAATATGATCAGAAAAAGAGAGTTTTAGCTCTCTATTTATATAGTAACAATGACCTTAATTTTATTTTTAGGTCACAAAAGGCCGAGATGGCCAAAAATACATAAAAATATTGTTTTTACATTAAATGTTAAAATTAAACCCCTAATCAAGAAAAATGATGACATCATGCCCTCTTATGGTGGAATTAGGCCCCTTTAGGGCAACATTAGCCTCCTGGAGAAAAACGTTAGGCCTCCTTGGGCCTATGGAAACTTCCACATGTGCCACTTGGAACATAGTTTCCTCCCAAAACCTCTATAGCATTGGATGATGTCATAAGGTGTCTTGGGTGACATCATGGGCCTTCCAAGGCCAACATCCTAGTGGAAAAGGAACAACCCCCTTGGGTAAGGAACTGCCAAGATTCCTCTGGTGGGACATCCTCCTCTTCTCCGGTGCAAATTCTGTGATATGTCTTTATCCCCTACTGGGGTCTCAACATCCATCTGGTGGGATTTCAGCCCCATGGAGGTCTGAATTGATCATCTCCCCATGTGTACCTATCCATCTGGTACCTGCCATCAGGTATGGTCTTGAAACATCAACAAATATGCCCTCCATGGGCTCATAAGTCACAAAGACTGTATCAATGTCAATCACATATAATCATCGATTTTATTAAACATGTGCATAAAACCCCCTTTACCCAGACAAGTGCTCAAAGACATTATACTAATCTACAAGCCAAGTTTGGAGGAACCAGTAGGATGTCCTATTGGGATAATGCTCATTGGATGTGGGGTGTTTCCGAGATAAATCAAATTCAATACATGTGAGTGGATGAGGTATTAAGGGATGTATGGGCAAGGGGTGCAGTGATAGAAGGGAAATGCATGGATTACCTGTGTTTTCCTTTGTAGAGGGTGAGTTGCACTTGTCATGGATGAAAATGTTTTCAAGCTCATTCATGCCTTTTATATTTATTCTTATTGATTTTTCTTTCAAGAATCTAGTCACGGGGCACTTCCCTAACATGGTGACCAGTGGTGTAAATGTTACCTGTTATTGCACAGTTTATAGCTAGGTCAAATGGCTAGAAGATAGAGGCCAAACTGGCATAACAGGAACCTACCCCACCCAATGTCACCTCAATGGGGAGGTTCTTTCTCTTTAGGGAGGTTAGGCCTAGGGGAGACGTCCCCAGTAACCTGGGGTTTTGAAGAGGCAAAGGTATAAAGATCAAAGTAAAAGTGACTCCTCACAGGTTACCACGAAGATCAGATAGTCCGGCTAAACAACCAATAAATAAGTGTAGCCCCAAATGAGAACACCTGCCCGGAACAAGACAATAGCAAAACAATATATGTAGGCTATAATTCAATGGGTTAGTACTTCATATAACTACCTGATATCAAAATAATAGCAATTATGACAATAGATATTGACGAGATAAATGTTAATTAATATAGCAATGGAACAATATCAATTCATCAATAAATATTGAGATGATGTAGCAAACAATGTATCCAATCAATTCCTTACTCAATAAATTCTTTAAAACACCATCTAATTGCTTATCAACAGGAAATGTTGCATCAAGATGGAATAACCAGGTGTGACGTCAGCCTTATTAGGGTTAGTAGTTAGTTAGGGTTTCAAATTATGAGAGTTTTAAGAGTTTTTTCAATCACTTTCACTACAACGTTGGAGGCTAGAGATCAATGCCTAGGGTTATGGAGTCAAAAGGTGAAGGATGCACAAGTTGAAGGGGATGAGATTTAAATGACAAGAGGGAAAGGTTTCAAGGTGTTGCAATGGCAGGGCCTTGAAGACAGAACCTTAGGGGAGAGAGGCTCACTCTGGTGTTGCTTAAGCAAGGCCTCGTGCTCTCTCCTTCTTCCCGACAAACAACTATCTCAAAGACAAATAAAATCAAGATAAGAGAGTTTAAAGAGGGAGAGTGTTGCAAAGGCAAGGCTCTTTCATCAAACCCTAAAAGAAAAATGGCCCTAGGTGTAGATAACCTAGTCCTGGGATGTCCTCTTTCTCTTGAAATTTAAAAGTATGGCTAGCTTAAGGGAGGAAGATAGAAAGAGTGTAGCAATGGCTAGGCTCTTTTCTTCTTCTTCAATGGCTTAAAAGGTTTTTCTATCAGGGGACATGAGACAACGACCTACTTGTGTGTTTGTCCCCTAGGGTTTTGATTCAGCAATGTATATATAAAAAAAAAATGCAAGAAATTAAATTACAACCATTCAATCAAGAAGTTTTGCAGAAAAATACTTACAAATCATCAAGAAAATAGCATGAAAACCCTAGTTGTAAACCTTCCTTCAAGAAAAACATCATAAATTGCCAAAAATCTCCTCTCCAAACAAGTGCCCCTTCCTCAAAATAGCCAATAACCCCAATAGGGTGAAAAACTCAGACCTCACTAGGAGAGTGAGTGATGTGTTATGTCAAAATGAGAGTGAAAACCCTCAATATATAGTGTACCAATGACCTTAATTAATTTTAGGTCATAAAAATGGCCGACAAGACCAAAATATTGTTTTTACATTAAATTGTCAAACTAAAACCCTAACTGAGCTGTAATAAAGGTAAAAGCCCCTTCAAGGGAGGCGTTAGCCCCTTTTAGGGTAGATGAGACATCCAGGAGAAAAACGTTAGCCCCCCAGGGGCTTCTCCAACATGCTACACGTGCCACTGCTACCCAGTCTGCCTCCAAGAATGACCACGAAGCTAGATGATGTCATGGTAAGGATGGGGACGCTCTGAGCCTTCCAAGGCCAACGTTCCACTGAAAAGGGGTCATTCCCCCTAGGTTGGGCTCTGCCAAAGTGCCTCTGGTGAAACATCCTCTTCTTCTCTGGTGCAAAACCTTGGTCAAACACTGTCCTATCTCTGCCCCTCTGTCGGGTCTCAGCAACCATCTGATGGGCTCTTCAGCCCCATGGAGGTCTGAACTAATCATATCCCCATGTGTACCAGTCCAAGTGGTACCTGTCCGTTGGGCATGGTCCTGCACATCAAAAACTACTCCCTCCATGGGCTCATTAGTCATAGGGATCATATCAATGTCAATCACATTTCATCATTAATATTATCAAACATATGTATAAAAACCCTGATACATCGTTCAACAGCTCAAAGACATTACAAAAATCCACAATACAAGATCGAAGAAAAGGACAAGACATCCTATTGGGCTAGTATCCACAAGAGACGGGAAGTTCCCAGGAAGGTTTCATCCAAGCCATGTAGATGAGGTGATGTGGCTAGGGGATGTCCAAACAAGTGGGTAGAGTGAGAGACAGTGATGCATAATGTTATTTGTGGGTGCCTTTGTAGAAGGCAAGCTGTACTCGTCATGGATGCAATTTTTTCCAAGCCCGTTCTTGCCTTTATTCTTTCTTTATTTTCTTCTTCTTTCTTCTTTTTATTTTTATTCAAGGTATAACCAGAGGACACTACCTTGGCATGGTGACCAGAGATAACAGTGTTACCCACAAGTACTTTCACAGAGATGAGAAGGTTGGCTCGTGATGAGACCCCCTTTCCCTTGGCCATGCAACCAAAGGTCACTGCCCTGGCATGGTAACCAGATGGTGGCAATGTCATACCGTTAGGTGCCCATGAACCTAATAGTCTGTCTCGTGATGAGACCCCCTATCCTCTTAGTTAGGTATTGTTTATTATTTTCTGGGTCCCTCTTGTTTCTTGCTGAGAGGCTTTTTATTACCTTCTCAGGGATCCCTAGGCGAGGCATCTCGAGGGTTTATTTCTAGGTTTTTATCTTCTACCAGCTACTTTTACCTTTTGTGCCTTTAGCCCCTTCTTCCCACAAGATAATGTGAAACCCTACAAACAGTTCATTCCAATGCCCAGATAAGGGGAATGGTATAAATGAGCGGGATATAAGATGAAAAGGTGGTGGTATGATGAGAGTGGAAGATGGCTCTTCAGAGATCCCCTCGGTGGCAAACCAAAACCCATGGGTACAGGCTTGCTAGGACACCCTGTCAATATCCCCAAAAATGGTCAAGTGGGTTAATGTAAGATCCAAGCAATCGTCATAGATAAAAGGATTTAGATGCATATATCTAAAGGTTATAATGATAAAAAGTGACACATACCATGATACCGAGACTAATTACCTCATAGAGCAAGAGCCTTCTCCGATACAAGGCCAAGCCGATGGTGATGGATGTTACTGCTGCTGACAAGATGAATTTTATGAAAGAAGAGAAGGATGGGCCCTCCAGGGCCATGCTCAGGTCAATCCTGCTCTCGGTACTCCATGTCTAGGACCTGTGGACCTCCAGACATGATCTCCTAGTTATCCCTAGAAATCGGGGATAACATCTAGCTCCAACTCGGGGACATGTGCTCACCATAGAGCGCATGAGAACCTCAACGTCTCTGGCATAACTTGTAGACCTTCTCAACTCGATAGGGGCATCAGTAACAAAAATGGGGCAGTAATGCCACCCCATCATATATAGACATATATATATATATATAAACTGAAATAAAACAATCAATATGCAAATGTGAAAGCAAACTAACATGAAATGCAAATGGTATAATACACGAAGAATGCCTACATACCTGTATTTACCTGTGAAGTCAGATCCCCCCACCTTGGTGGGGCTTAAGGAGGTGCTCGCTGATAGGTAATGGGTGCTTT
The DNA here is from genome assembly GCA_032191745.1 of Picea mariana. Lineage (NCBI taxonomy): Eukaryota > Viridiplantae > Streptophyta > Pinopsida > Pinales > Pinaceae > Picea > Picea mariana. Next base: position 16,109 of record JASDQU011311570.1, read on the forward strand.
CTTCCTTCTAAAGTGGATAGGTAGTATGAGTTATCAACTGATTCCATTCCAACTTTGAAGGGTCTGAGCCATGAATGTTTTCTTCCTTTTACATTAGTTGGATCTCCTTTCTAGGTATCCCACATCCATACCATATCTCCCTCCTTATACTTTCTGACTTTGTATTTGTTCATTCCCTAAAAAACCTTGGTGTATTGTATTGAGGGAGGTGGGTGGGCTTCTGCTGTAAAGACTTCTTGTTGAGATGGGTGGATTTGTACGTCATCTTCATGTTTCTTTAATATCTTTACCATTTCAATCTCTTTGTTCTTGAATTCATCTAGGAGTTATTCGTATTCTTCTTTCTTGGGCCATTCGATCTGATCAAAGTCTTCCTCTGTTGCAAAGGGCATGTCTTCTGGAGAATATTTTTAAAGAGTTTGTATAATCTCGTTCTACGCTTTGTCACTATTGATAGAATGAATAATATCCTACACATGGTCCCCAGTTATTGGCACATTGAGTAGACTTCCCACCATTCCATTTTTCAAAGGTAATCTCAAGAATGTTAGGTCCATATCAAGGGAGAAACCTAACATTGCACCAAGCTTCCTAGATAATAACATTCCCCACACATCTGGGACATCAACCACCACAATGTCAATATGGAATATCTTCTCTGGATACTCCTTTAGGCACACATCAACATTTTCAACCACCCCATGTGTGGGTATTGATTTAGATTTGAAACCACATACATTCCTGTAAGGCCGTGTGACCTTCAAACCCACTTGTTGCATGACTTTGAGTGACATGATGTTGGCGCCAGCACCTGTATCTAGCATGCAATTGTTGAGATTTTTGTCGTTCATTGTCAAAGTTATGAAGAAAGGAGGGTTTTCACCATATTGGACCCTAAAATGGTCAGCTTGCAACATAATAGAGGGATCCATAGGCTCATCTGATCCCAAAAAGAAAGTATCAAAGCGTTCCTTGATGGATGGGATCTTGATTTCTTCTCTCAGGGGGACATTCACATGCATCTTTGATAGCACCCCTTCGAAGTCAAAATTTAGGTCAACCTTACTAGCCTTGGATGTTTTGGGAAGAAGTATTTCTAGGGGTGGGGGATTTGCCTGATCAACAACAGATTGTTTCAAGTTCTTTCTTCTGTATACTTGAAATTCTTGTTTCTTTATCTTTTCTCATGATTCCTGATCAAGGTTGTTTATTACCCCCATCCTTGCTGCTCTGGCTACTTCCTTTATGGCTTCTTGATGTTTTGTATCCATGATATTTATCTGAGGAAACTCCATGAAACAATCCATGTTGTTGACTTGTTGATGACCAACATTGTAAGGACAGTCATGCTCCCAATGTGCTTCACTGCACTCCAGGAACCAAGGATTTTCTTCAACAATGTTTGTAGGGGACAAGGTATTTGGAACTTCAAGCTCATTCTTCGGTTTGTAAAATTGGTTCCCTTTCTGGAATTGTCCTTTGTACAGGGCCCTGGGTGCTTGGATCTGAGACTTTTCAAGCCTGACAATCCTGCTCATCATTTCCTCTTGATTCTTTATGATGCCATCCATGGAGGCTTGTATCTTACTGATACTATTGCATAGATCCGAAGTAGGCTCAACATTGTGTACTATTTTTTTCTTAGTGTCTATTCTCCCCTTGGGTTAGCAAAAGGCTCAGTTTTAGATGAAAGGAGGTTCCCTTCTATCTTGGTAGTGAGCTCTTGGGATTCTTGAATGGACTGGGGGTTTTTGTCTCTAAGAAGATACCCTAGTTGGCCATTGAAAGATCTGGTGTAAATATGGACAAGGTAGTCATCTTTCAAGTGATGGCTTGCAGGAATTCTTTGTAGAAAAGTCTCGAATCTAGTGTGGAACTCCCGAATGGACTCATTTTCATATTTGGAAAGATTATTCAGTTGTGTGAGAAGCATATTAGGGTCTTCTTTGATACTCCATCTTTTGAGAAAGGCCTCTTCAAGTCTATCCATGGTTTTGATGCTTCCATCGAGGAGGCTTAGGTACCAATGCCTTGAGGCATAATAAAGAGTATCGGAGAACCACTTCATGACTAGATCTTCAACATCATCACTGATGGGGTGAAGCTAAAAGAATGCCCAAAAGTTGCTCATATGCTCTTCGGCACTGATTGCATTAGTACTGGTGAATTTAGGCAACCAATTTACATACTTGGGTGTCATTTGCCTAGGGTAGCCTGGTATGGCTGACATGTCTAACCACCTAAAAAGGGTAGATGACCATTGTCTTTGATTTTTGGTTGGGTTCGTTGTAGCGGTCTGAGAGTTAGACATGATTCTTAAAGGAAGGCTCTTCCCGAAAAGTGATTTGACAACAAGAGAGTTTAAGGGAGGCTTCATTCTGAAAGATAAAGGAGGAATATTGAATCTCCTTTTAGTTTGTGGAGTCGCCAGATAGTTTACTTAAAACTACCAAAGAAAGGGGAAAAACACCCTAGTGGAGTCGCCAGGTAAGCTTGTAAGAAAAGGTCTCTGAGGCAAGGCTTCCGAAAAGATTTGTCGTTGAGGAGAATTGACTCAGTGTTCCCCGGCAATGATGCCAAAATGTTATCACATAGTTTGTAGCTAGGTAAAATGGCTAGAACATAGAGGCCAAACTGGCATAACAGGAACCTACCCCACCCAATGTCACCTCAATGGGGAGGTTCTTTCACTTTAGGGAGGTGAGACCCAGGGGAGACGTCCCCGGTAACCTGGGGTTTTGAAGAGGCAAAGGTATAAAGATCAAAGTAAAATTCCCTCCTCACAGGTTACTACCAAGATCAGATAGTCCGGCTAAACAACCAATAAAGAAGTGTAGCCCCAAATGAGAACACCTGCCCAGAAAAAGACAATAGAAAAACAATATATGCAGGCTATAATTCAATGGGTTAGTACTTCATATAACTACCTGAGATCAATATATTAGAAATTATGACAATAGATATTGACGAGATCAATGTTAATTAATATAGCAATGGAAAAATATTTATTCATCAATAAATATTGAGATGATGCAACAAACAATGTATCCAATCAATTCCTTACTCAATAAATTCTTTAAAACACCATCTAATTTCTTATTAACAGGAAATGTTGCGTCAAGATGGAATAACCAAATGTGACGTTAGCCTTATTAGGATTAGTAGTTAGTTAGGGTTTCAAATTATGAGAGTTTTAAGAGTTGTTTCAATCACTTTCACTTCAATGTTGGAGGCTAGAGATCAGTGCCTAGGGTGATGGAGTCAAAAGGTGAAGGACGCACAAGTTGAAGGGGATGAGATTTAAAGGACAAGAGGGAAAGGTTTCAAGGTGTTGCAATGGAAGGGCCTTGAAGATAGAACCCTAGGGGAGAGAGGCTCACTCCGGTGTTGCTTAAGCAAGGCCTCGTGCTCTCTCCTCCTTCCCGACAAATGGCTAGCTCAAAGACAAGTAAAATCAAGACAAGAGAGTTTAAAGAGGGAGAGTGTTGCAGAGGCAAGGCTCTTCTCTTTTTCTTCAATGGCTTAAAAGGTTTTTCTATCAGGGGACATGAGACAACGACCTACTTGTGTGTTTGTCCCCTACGGTTTTGATTCAACAATGTATATATATAAATAGAATGCAAGAAATTAAACTACAACCATTCAATCAAGAAGTTTTACAGAAAAATGCTTACAAATCATCAAGAAAATAGCATGCAAACCCTAGTTGTAAACCTTCCTTCAAGAAAAACACCATAAATTGCCAAAAATCTCCTCTCCAAACAAGTGCGGCTTCCTAAAAATAGCCAATAACTCCAATAGGACCCAAAAATCCGACCTCACTAGGAGAGTGAGTGATGTGTTATGTCAAAATGAGAGTGAAAACCCTCAATATATAGTGTATCAATGACCTTAATTAATTTTAGGTCATAAAACTGGCCGACATGACCAGAATACTATTTTTACATTAAATTGTCAAACTAAAACCCTAACTAAGCTATAATAAAGGTAAAATCCCCTTTAAGGGAGGTGCTATCCCCTTTTAGGGCAGATAAGACATCCAGGAGCAAAACGTTAGCGCCCCAGGGGCTTCTCCAACATGCCACACGTGCCACTGTTGCCCAATCTACCTCCAAGAATGACCATGAAGTTGGATGACATCATGGTAAGGATGGGGATGCTTTGAGCCTTCCAAGGCCAACGTTCCACTGAAAAGGGGTCATTCCCCCTAGGCCGGGCTCTGCCAAAGTGCCTCTGGTGAAACGTACTCTTCTTCTCTGGTGCAAAACCTCAGTCAAACACTGTCCTATCTCTGCCCCTCTAATGGGGTCTCAACAACCATCTAATGGGCTCTTCAGCCCCATGGAGGTCCGAACTAATCATCTCCCCATGTGTACTGGTCCAAGTGGTACCTCTCCACCGGGCATGGTCCTGCACATAAAAAACTACACCCTCCATGGGCTGATTAGTCACAGGGATCATTTCAATGTCAATCAAATTTCATCATTAATGTGAAACGTACTCTTCTTCTCTGGTGCAAAACCTCAGTCAAACANTGTGTACTGGTCCAAGTGGTACCTCTCCACCGGGCATGGTCCTGCACATAAAAAACTACACCCTCCATGGGCTGATTAGTCACAGGGATCATTTCAATGTCAATCAAATTTCATCATTAATATTATCAAACATATGCATAAAAATCCTGATACATTGTTTAATAGCTCAAAGACATTACAAAAATCCACAATACAAGATCGAAGAAAAGGACAAGACATCCTATTGGGCTAGTATCCACAAGAGACGGGAAGTTCCCAAGAAGGTTTCATCCAAGCCATGTAGATGAGGTATTGTGGCTAGGGGATGTCTAGACAAGTGGGTAGAGTGCGAGATAGGGATGCATAATGTTATCTATGGGTGCCTTTGTAGAAGGCGAGCTATACCCGTCATGGATGCAATTTTTTCCAAGCTCGTTCTTGCCTTTATTCTTTCTTTATTTTCTTTTTCTTTCTTCTTTTTCTTTTTATTCAAGGTCT
>JASDQU011311570.1:25916-38667 GCA_032191745.1 Picea mariana
CGAGCAGTGTTAGAAGCTAGCGCCCAAATTTTAGGGTCCTTATACAGTTCTCAAGCGTGTGCGACAAATCACCTATCAATTAGATCTGCCCAGTCAGTCAAAGCTACATCCTGTTTTTCATGTTTCATGCTTAAAGAAGGTGATTGGAACTAGGTGCCAAATTCAAACCCACCTTCCCAAGTTAGCTGAAGAAGGATCCATTTGGCTATAGCTAGAAGCGGTTTTGGACCAGTGTGAGCGTCGCCTGCATCAACGAACCATCAAGGAAGTGTTAGTCCAGTGGAAAGATACAACTCCAGTAGATGCCACTTGGGAACCAACTACCATTCTGCAGTAGTTTCCACATCTCAAGCCTTGAGTACAAGGTTGTTTTTAAGGGGGAGGACATGTTAGGGTCCTAAACTGCACATAGGTAGATCAATATATTCGAATGTAATAAAGGTCAATATTAATAAGGCCTTTCAATAAAATAGAATAAGGCGGATGTAAGAAGACCTAATAGAAGCTTCCACTTCTAGAAGGATATTTGTCTAGATGCTTATCTTGATAGACATATTTAGTATAAATAAGGGTCGAGGGTATGAAAACCCTAGCTTGGAGATTATTGTAACAGAGCATTGCTCAACTGGAGGTTTCCCCCTCGAAGATGCCTGTGAACATTTCTTTCTGAATCAAAGTGTTATTTCTGTTGTTATTCTTATATCATTTCTGTGTTATTGTGGAGATTATGTTGGTTATATTACTGTTATTCTGCCATTTCTAGCATTTTATTTCTATTCTGCATACTTTTTATATCTGGTATATTACATAACCTGTAGCTTTCTTGATCTCAACATAAAGTTGTTAGCATTCATTTGGGGTGGTGATATCACCCCCAACTCATACATATAAAACAAAAGAAAAAATATGTACAAATGTGAAAGAAGACTATTCTAGCATTAAATGCAAATGGTATATACAATGAATGCAAATGCCTAATTACCTTCACTTACCTGTCGACTGAATGCTAGGTGTAGTCAAATGACCAATGAAACCATCCTAGCAATGTCTCACAATACCTACATCTATGCTTCATCATAAACCAAAACAGTGATAAGTTAAGCAAAAAAATAACATGGTATAGAGAATGCATCGTATCATCGGAAACCATAAAGTCTAACTCATGGAGGTGGGTGGGAGGGATAAAATCATGCCAAGTCATTCTCTGAGGAAAATTCTCAATCCACTTTAGGAAGGGATCGTGAAAATTCAAAGGTTCAGAAAACTGACTCAAAAGGTTTGAAAGTTGGCTACCTAGGACATCCTCATAATCTAAAGCCCAGGAAAGGATTGATAAGGATCTAGAAGACTAGAAAACTCTCAAGGGAAGGTTGAAGGGCTAAGATGACAGACTTTTTCTTGAGGTATTCAACCTACCCTTGAACTCTAGAGTTTGCCTTAGAGGAAACTCAATACAAAAGACATATTTCCCAACTACACCTTTAATGAGACAGCAAGGTAAAGCAACCAGAGGTGGCTGGAGAAAGTTGTCACATGAATCCTTTTTCAGGAAAACAATGTTCTTACTCCTATCAAGACCTGAGCATAGTGGTGGTTGACAGTCATCTTCAAGGAAAGGATCCAAGTGCTCAAGGGAGTACTCATCAAAATCCTCAAGGTATGACTGAAAATCATCAGGAAAATATGGGACTAGGTCAACCTTGGGTGTTTGGAAAGTATAGGTAATCATATCATCTCCTTGTTGCCACTAGTCAAAATCAAGAGTAACATGTTGTGATAACTGTAAAGGAAACACTTGGAAATGATTCTCGATATCATAAATGGGATCCATGTCATAACCAAATACATAACACTTACGTCTTTCAACATGTATGAACTCATAAATATCAACTATGTCACTATCGATATCATAACATGAAGGATTCCAGGGCTCATCTATCTCCTCCTCGTTTCCCAAATCATAAAGTAGAGAATAATCAAAATTTTGGAGAGGAGGGTAACTTACCATGTTTGTTTCTTCTTGTGCAGGGGGGAAAGGCTCGTGGATGGATTCATCAGAGAGAGGAGGGTATGTTGACACTTCATCATCTTGATCAGGTTCCTCAACTATGTCTTCAACGATCCTTTTCTCTTGGAAAATCTCATCAAGATATTTTCCCTTAGTATTCTGTTGGTAAAACATTTGTTCCCCTTCTTGGAAATTAGCAATAAAGGTTTGAAGGGAGACTAATATTTCCAAACTGAGAGTGACTGGGGTACCTTCGGGGTCATTTATTTTAGTCCCTAGAGAGAAGATATGTTCTCCCTTGGAAAAAAATATATTTTCCTCGATTTGTACGACCATGTTATAATCTTTGTAGAGTGTTTTTGGGCCCTTTTTATTTAGGAGAAACCCTAAATGTGCCAAGAGTCCATTGGTATAGATATATACGAGATACTTGTCTTTAGGAAAATGGATGCTAGGAACCTGATATAGAAAATTCTCAAACCTAAACTAGAAATCCCTGAAAGTCTCATTCTCAATTTGTTTTACATATTCGAGTCTTTTTAGTAAAGTTTGGATATCTTCCAATTTCATACCCCACCTTCTGAGAAAGGTTTCTTCTAACTGATCCATTGATGTGATGCTAGCAACAAGGAGATCATCATACCATATCCTATGATTTCCATGAAGAGTGGTAGAGAAAAGTTTCATTGCCAAATCTTCAGCATCATCATTGATAGGATGGAGTTGAAAGAAAGCCCAAAAATCACTCATGTGATAGTTAACTCCTTCCCCATCAATACCAGTGAATCTAGGGAGCCACTTTTTGTACTTCAGGAGCATTCGTCAAGGGTATCCAAGGATTTTACTCATGTCTAAAGGTTTGAAGGTTCTCGGGTCCCATTGAGAAGTCATAGTTGGCTTCGCCATCAATGGAGTCGCCAGATAATTTTCTTTAAATTATCAAAGAAATAAGGGAATCATCCCTAGTGGAGTTGTTGGGTAATCTTGTAAGATAAATATTTTTGAGGAAAGGCTTACCGAAAAGTGTCATATTTGAGAAGAATTGACTCAGTGTTCCCTGACAACGACACCAAAATGTTATCATGTAGTTTGTACTTGGATGTAAAGGAAAGGTAAATGAAGACAAACTAACATAACGAGAGACTATCCTATCACTGTCACCTCAATAGGATGTCTCTTTCTATTTTGGGTGGTAGGCCCACGAGAGACATCCCTAGTGACCTGGGGTTTTGAGAAGACAAAGGTTTAAAGCCAAGTAAAATTTTCCCTCTCACAAGTCACCACCGATAATAGTAGCAATAGGGTTAGCAAGTCAATCTAAACTAGGGTTAGAAGGTGTTAGTATTTGTTCAAAGATATTGGATGTTTGAAGGTTGTGATCAAAGAACTCAAGCAAGAAGTCTGAGACCAGTGAATTCATAGGAAAATGCAGTCAAAAGTAGCGACAAGTATTGAAGGAACAAGATGATAATACTAGGGACAAAGACGAGATGAATTTGATGGATGAAGTGTTGGTAAGACAAGGCTTCAACCATCAAACCCTAGGGGAAAATGACTTACTAAGGTGTAGGTAACCCTAGTCCTTAGCAAATTTTCCTCCTTTAGCTCAATAACAAAGTAAAATTGGCTAGGATGAAGAAAAAATGGTAGGGTGTTGCAATGGCAAAGCCCTAGCAATGTCTTCAATAGGTAAACTGACGCCTTGGAATAATCTAGTAGGTAAATGGAAATTAAAACAAGGACACCAACATGTGCTTATTTCCTAGGGTTTATTCCAACAAATTTCATTAACAAAATGCAAGTAAAACGCTATAACCATTCAAGTAAGGGAAGGATTTCATAAATTCACTTACATTTACCAGGTATTCATCAAGCCAAGCCCTAGTTATAAACCATCCACCAAGAAAATGCCAAAGATTATCAAAAAATGAATCCTCCTTCAACAAGTGCGCGACAATTTCAGCCAAAACCCTAATGAGGGTTGGAAATTTAAGACCTCACCAAGTGGTGAGTGAAAGATGAGAAGAAAAAGAGAGTTTTACCTCTCTATTTATATAGTAGCAATGACCTTAATTTTATTTTTAGGTCACAAAATGCCGACATGGCCAAAAATACATAAAAATACTAATTTTACATTAAATGTTAAAATTAAAACCCTAATCAAGAAAAAATGATGACGTCATGCCCTTTTAGGGTGACGTTAGGCCCCTTTAGGGAAACATTGGCCTCCTAGAGAAAAAATGTTAGGCCTCCTTGGGCCTTCGTAAACTACCACACGTGCCACTTGGCACATAACTGCCTCCCAAAACCTCCATAGTGTTGGATGATGTCATAAGGTGTCCTGGGTGACGTCATGGGCCTTCCAAGGCCAACGTCCTAGTGGAAAAGGCACAACCCCCTCGGGTAAGGTTCTACCAAGCTGCCTTTGGTGGAACGTCCTCCTCTTCTCCGGTGTAAACTCTTTGATCTATCTCTGCCCCCAGTTGGGGTCTCAACATCCATCTCGTGGGATTTCAGCCCATGGAGGTCTGAAATGATCATCTCCCCATCTGTATCTTTCCATATGGTACCTTCCATCGGGTATGGTCCTTAAACATCGACAAATATGCCCTCCATGGGCTCATAAGTCACAAGGATCATAGCAATTTCAATCACATATAATCACCAATTTTATTAAACATGTGCATAAAAACCCTTTTACCTGGACAATTGCTCAAAGACATTATACTAATATACAATCCAAGTTTGGAGGAAACGCTAGGATGTCCTATTAGGTTAATGCTCACTAGATGTGGGGTGTTTCTAGGAGAAATCAAATCCAAGCCATGTGAGTGGATGAGGTTGTAAGGGATGTCTGGGAAGGGGGTGCAATGATAGAAGGGAAATGCATGGCTTTCTTGTGGGTGCCTTTGTAGAGGGTGAGCTACACCTATCATGGATAAAAAAAATTCCAATCCCATTTGTGCCTTTTATCTTTATTCTTATTTCTTTTTATTTCAAGAAGCTAGTCAGGGGGCACTGCCCTGACGTGGTGACCAGTGGTGGAAATGTTACCCACAAGAATTTCATGGAAATGAGAAGGCTGACTCGTGATGAGACCCCCTTTCTCTTGGATATGCCACCAAGAGAAACTACCCTATCATGGTGACCAATTGATGGTATTGTCATACTGCTACATGCCCATGGACCTAATAGGTTGGCTCATGATGAGACCCCCTATCCTCCAACTAGGTCTTGTTTTATTATTTTTATGGGTCCCTTTGCTTCTTGCTGAGAAGCTTGTTATTTCTTTCTCGGGATCCCTAGGAGAAGCATCTCAAGGTTTCATTCTTCGAATTCTATCTTTTTCCGACTACTTTTACCCTCTAGGCCTTTAGCCCCTTCTTCCCATAAGGTAAGGTACAACCCTTAAATATTTGTCCAACCTAATGCCTGTACCAGTGTAATGGGATGGATGAGCGGGAGAAAGATGGAAAGTGGTACGTATGGTGGGAGCGGATGATGGATTCTCATGAATCCCCCCAGTGGAAACTCAGAACCTATGGGAACAAGCTTATTAGGGCATCTTATCATTCCCCCCAGATATGGTCAAGCAGATAGGTATAATATCCAAGCATCTGTTAGAAATTAAAAGAATTGAATGCACATATTAAAGGTTTTGAGGATCAGAGTGACACTTACCATGATAACTAAACTCATTACCTCATGGAGCAAGATCCATTTATACTATAGGACCAGGCCAAGGTGATGGATGTTACTGCTGCTGACAAAGTGGAGGCACTGAAGAAATAAAAATATGGGCCCTCCAGGGCCATGCTCAAGTCGATTTGGCTCTCGACACATAATATCCTTAGTTATCCCTAAACTGGGGGATAATAGTGGTCTCAGGTATGAGACATATCATGAGTTTAGGTTATATGTATATTCAGATTCAGATTGAGCCGACAATAATTCTGATCGGAAGAGTACTTTGACATATTTCTTCAATCTAGGCTCCAGTATGGTTTCATGGAGCAACATGAAGTATTTGTGTGTATCACTTAGTATGGTTGAGGCAGAGTATGTGGTAGAATGTGTAGCAAGTCGTGAAGAAGTGTGGCTTTGGAAATTGCAGACTATTGGATTGAATTTAACTTGTAGGTAATACCTACAAGAAGAGGATGACGAGACTTGTTCTGGTGGACAAGTGTTAAAGTCAAGAGGTTGAATATTCAGTTGATATTCAGTGCTCGAGAGGGAGTTGTACGGTCAGTTCTAGAGGGAGATGGGTACTACAATAAGGAGTAAGAGGCTCCATCAGATACATGAAGCAATCATGTGTGGCGCTCAATATGACTGAAGATAAGTATTTGGAAGCATGTGTAGTAACAATTTGGCTTCGAGAACTTTTGTCTGGGTTATTTGGTTTGGTACTGGAGGCGACCAACATTTGGTGTGACAACCATATTTGAATGAAGTCGTCAAAAAACCCCGTGGTCTATGAAAGGTCGAAGAATATCGAGATTAGATATTACTATATCATGGATATAGTGCAGAAGGGAGCAATGAGGCTCTATTTTCGTGACTACAGAGGATCAAGTTGCGGACATGTTTACCAGGCCACTATCGAGGATGAAGTTTGAGTACTTCAAAGACAAGCTTGGTGTGGTCCATCTTTAGAGGGAGTGTTCTCATCTAGAATGAAGAAGGGTTGGCACTGAGACATGTGGAACTCATCCAACATGAAAAAGGGATATCACTGAGTGTTCTCATCCAACATGAAAAAGGGTTGGCACTGAGATAGGTGGAAATCATCCAGCATGAAAAAGGCCTGGAACCGAGTGTTCTCATCTAGCATGAAAAAGGGCTAGCACTGAGACATGTGGAACTCATCCAAAATGAAAAAAGGTTGGCACTGAGTGTTATCATCCAGCATGAAAAATGGTTGGCACTGAGACAAGTGGAACTCATCCAACATGAGAAAGGGTTGTCACTAAGACATGAGTGCACATGATCAGGTACTGATGCATCATAGGGAGTGGATGTCCTGAGGAAATGTTGTATCTATTGAGAGATACCCACAAACCTTGGTTACATGGGGTGAAATCATGTTTGCACTATGGATATACGAGTGTTGGCACTAAGACAAGAGTGCACATGATCAGTTATTGATGCATCATAGGGAGTGGATGTCTCGGGGACATGTTGTAGCTATTGAGAGTTACCCACAGACCTTCGTTGCATGGGGTGAAGTCATATTTGCACTATGGATTTCTGAGGGATGGAACTGAGACATGAGTGCACGTGATTAGGTATTGATGCATCATAGGAAGAGGATATCATGGGGACATGTTGTAGCTATTGAGAGATACCCACAGACCTTCGTTTCATGGGGTGAAGTCATGTTTCACTATGGTTATCTGAGGATGTATATATTGACATGTTCAAAAATCAATGGATGTGAACTCCTGTGGTATCAGACTTGGATTCTGTGTCTCATGGAAGTGAAACTTGGTTGCTAGACACTTAGTATAGAAGGGAGAAATGAGGCTCCAATATGGTGTAGAAGGGAGCAGTCATGCTCCAATATGTGACTATGGATGAGAAGGTTATGGATGTACTGACAAAACCTTTGTCAAGGACGAAGTTTGAGTACTTCAGGGACAAACTCAGCATAGTCCCTCTTCGGAGGGAGTGATGGCTTTAGATGTCATCACAGGGTACTGGATAGTCTCATGATGACATGTTGTATCTATTGGAGAGCTACCATTGGCCATGGAGGCATGTTGTGAAGTCACAAGGGTGCATGTGATGAGGTACAGATTCATTGCAAGGTAGTGGATGTCTCGGCGACATGTTGTAGTTATTTGAGAACTACCCACAGACATTGGACGCATTGGATGTGAAGTCACAAGGGTGCACATGATGAAGTACATATTCATTGTGAGGTAATGGATGTCATGGTGACATGTTGAATCTATTTGAGAGCTACCCACAGGTAAGATTCAAAGGTACTCTTCAGAGATAATCTTGACATAATGTAGAATGTCTCCCTTGTTGAGAGGGAGTGTTGATTCTTGGGAAGCATCAATAAGACATTCTACTAGATTGATAATTAATAATATGATTATTAATTATTAAACAATATTATTAATTATAATATTATTAATGTAATAATATATTTATAATATAAAGTACAAATATATATAATAAAGTATAAAGTATAAATATAAAGAAGTATATTTATATTATATGTATAATATAATATAAAGTATAAATATATTTATTACCCAAGGGACACATCTCTTCATGGATGGTCACCATGGTCACCATATGTTCTTTATATATAGAACACTCATCATTGTAATAATATATTCATTCACATACAATATCATCTCATATAGAAAATTCAACAAAAGACACCTTGGAGGGCCTCACCTATGCCCTTTCTAGCCCAATGTTTTGCCTTCGGAGGCTAAAACATCACATTTACAAGGCTTGACATCTTATGGGGATAGGGTTTTGGGTGGTGTTGTTGATTGACTTGACACTTGGCATGCTTTCATGGGAGAAGGAATGACTCAAAATAAGAAACCCTAGTGCATGAGAGGGAGGCCCAACAACTACCATATTCCACTCCAACAACTTGCAAAAGGGTGCCAAAAAGTCACCCTATAAGAAGTATGACATCACATTAGGGTTTCTTTGTGGATTTTTAAAGTTAATTTTGAATTTGGTAATGTAAAGGGGAAAAGTAAGGGTTTTTGACCCCTTAATTTGTGGTTTACCATAAAATTAAGAGGAGAACACTTTTTTAGAGGATTAGTATAAATAAAGGTCAACTCGTGCCATTTTATCATAGCTATCCGATTGTGAGAAGACTATTGTGGTTGAAATTTGCATCCTACTTGGGCAGTTTGGTATCTCTCTCTTGTGAAAATGATTTTTGGTAATATCTCTTGGTGAATTGTTGAGCTAGGGTAGTGCACACATCTTGGAGACTTCTTCTCTTGCTTATAAATGTTCACTTCTTGGTGAAACTAGGCTTTGATCTTGCATCTCTCTTGGAATTGGTAAGAAAAATATACAATTGTTAGTTATTCTTTCTTGTTTCATGATTATTGTTGGTTGAAACCCTAGCATTGTAAGTGACTACACCCTCCATAAATATTCATCTCATTTGCTAATTTACAATTCATTTATTGCAAGGTTGCTAGGAGGAATACAAGGGTGTACACCCTCCTAGATTTACCTTAGTTTGATTTTCATGGCCTAGGGAGTAAGAGGATTTACAACCATAGGGATTTTGTTGATATAAATCATGCTTTCAAGACTCCATTCACCCAAAATTTAAAGGCACTAATTTGAAGTTTTCATTGGACGAATATATTGCTTGCATTGGTAAACATGATTTAGAGAGATATTCATATTGTTCAAGTCAGAATCTCTTGTTGATACTTTGAGGTTTCTAAGACCTATAGGGAATCTTTTTTTTCTTGGTATTGTTAGATATATAACTCAATAAAATATACAGCCATTAGGGCTGCAAAAAATTACTCCCTACCTTGATTATAACTCACTTTTCAACTGTAAAAATTTGCTAATAAATTGCCCCTATAATCTACTAGCCTCAACACACTTTTTGGGTGGTTTACTCGATTTTTTGTGGGTTGAAATTTTCTGTTGTAGAAATATTATTCTACAGCCATAAGGGTGTTAAAATATCTTTTCAATGCTTGTTTATAACAGCCTTAGTTAGTTTTTAAAGTCTTATGCTTTCATACTTGAGTTACACTAGTGATTGCTAGCTTATCTCTTGCATCATTTGCTTGAATTTTAACATCTTGTTAGTAGCTTTAATAATCATTTAATTTCTGATATATATATTTGTGTTTACTGCTGAAAATAGGGACAAAACACTTAAATTTATTTTCCTATTAAACTTAAGCTTGCATACTCATCTTTTCTTGTGTCTCGGGTAGATACAATCATCTTATATAGGTACTCAAGTTTCTTGGAAACTATTAACCACTTCTGAGACTTATTCCAAGATATCTTCCACTTAGTATATTGACCTATAGGGGAATCACTTCCATTGTCTCACTTTTTGTCTCATTTCCCCCTAGGGTCACCCGAGACTCCCCCCTTGTGTTGAATTATTTCCTCACTAAAGTGAGGGGAGGGTTTATCTGAGGTGAAAGTGGGTAAAATATCCCACCATTGTCACCATCTTGTGGATTGGGTCAGGATTTTCCCAACCTACATTTTCTGTGATAACAAATACCACACACAAGGAAACAACCATTGAAAATATTTACATGAAGGAAGTTGTAAAGCTAAATGGGGTGCCTAAGGAAATTCTTTTAGATAGAGATCCAAAGTTTACCTCAAATTTTTGGAAAGTTTTGTTCAAAGGATTTGGAACAAATTTAAATATCAGTACAATGTATCACCTAGAGTTAAATGGGAAAATAGAGAGGACTAACAAAATAATTGAAAACATTCTTAGAATGTATGTGATGGGCCAACCATCAAAGTCGGAAGACTACATCCACTTAGTAGACTTTTCTTACAATAATGGGTATCAAGCCTCATTAAAAATGAGCCCATTTGAAGCATTGTATGGAAGGAAGTGTAACACACCACTGAGTTGGGATAACCCAACAAACAAATAAATCATTGGGCCAGATTTGTTAAGGGAAATGGAAGAGAAGATGATATATATTAGAAAGAATTTAAAGGTTGCCCATGATAGGTAGAAAATGTATGCAGACAAGAACAAAGTATTAAGATATTTCAAAGTGGGAGAACATGTTTTCCTAAAAGTAAAAGTGAAAATAAGTTGGATAAGGTTGGGTTGTTGCCAAAAATTGGCTGCAAGGTATTGTGGGGCATTTAAAATATTATAAAAGATAGGTCCATTTTCATACATTCTAGCATTTTCTGCATCTATGAGAGTGCATAATGTTTTTCATGTGTCAATATTAAAGAAATATGTGCATGACCCTAACCACATAATTGATTGGACTGTGATCTAGGTGGAAAACAAAGGGGATTTCCAAGTGGAACTAGCACACATTCTGGACTAGAAAGTAAAAGTGCTCATGAAAAAAAAACAAAAATGATGGTAAAGGTTCAATGGACCTGCTATGGTCATGAGGGGTGAAACATGGGATATTGAATAAACTATGCAGGAGGAATTCCCACAAATTTTTGGCAATTTTGAAGAAGATGGAAGTTAAAAAAAATGCAGGACTCCATTTTTGGGAAGCTAGATTCCAGAACCATATCTCATAATTCTTGGTCACCTACATTGATATCCCTGATAAAATAATGGTGCATCCCAATGGACTACATGAAGTGAAGGGGGAGCATTCCTTGGGTCATCGGGTTGATAAGAAAGATAGATTTTTGTTGGAACATCTATTGGAGAGAAATCAGATTTCAAAATTTTATTTGAATATTATGATATAAATTTGTACATTTATTCTGACATGGTGCTATGCATCGAGGACGATGCACAATTGTAGAGGAGGGGGAATATAAAATCCCCAATGTAATCCCCAGTTTAATTATGAATAATGTAGATTTGAATATAGTTATGGCCAAGCGATGTAATATGTGAAATATGTTTTCTTAATTTTAATAAATATAATGTGATACCAGCTACTGGGACTATGGACAAAGATGGATTCTGATCAATCCAAAAGAGAGAGGAGAATTCTTGGGTGTGTCTAAGAGGGGCCCAAGGGGGAAATCGTTTATGGGTATTAACCCAAACCCATATTTATGAATTCTGTTATCTTTTCAGTCAACCATATATTTTATGTTTGAGTGTATGAAAATCCAATCATTGAATTGTTGTCAGAGGGTGGGTGTATAAGTCACTTCCATAGTTATTGGAAGCATGGGGTTGTAGTACACTCATCATTGGGTAGAGTTAGCAGTTAATTTTCTTGGGAAAATAGAGGAAATTTATATGGGGACTGTAGGATTTTTTTCAAATCAGTCTGGACATGAACAACAAGAAGATAACAAGGGAAAAATATCACCAAATCTAGAGTAGAGAGGCTAGGTGAATTCTAGAGCATGCTAGAGCATTTTTGGAGAGTTTGGGAGATGGAAAATGAAGAACCAAGTTGTCATGATGTTAGGGACCTAACCTCCCTAACCCCTCACATAGGTAGAATAATATAATTCCATGTAATAAAGGTCAATATTAATAAGGCCTAACAATAAGGAAGAATAATTCAAATGTAAGAAGACCTAATAGAATCTTCTGCTTCTAGACGAATCTTCCTCTAGATTGTTCTTTTGGATAGATAGAAGTAGAGAGTATGAGAAATCTTGTCTTGGATATTATTGCAATAGAGCTCTGCTATGCTGGAGGTTTCCCCCTCTAAGAGGCAAGTGAACATTTCTCTTAGTAATAAAAGTGCTCTTTCTGGTGTTATTCTGATTATATCATCGCTTCACTGCCATTTCTAGCTAATTGTTTCTGTTTTGCATACTATTTTATATCTGAAATACTACAAGTGGTATCAGAGAACCTTCCTCGACAAAAGATTGTGGGTTAATTTTTTTTTCCAGGGTAGAGACATATTCCGACGTCTTAAAGCTACAGAGATCTGTCATTACGTGCATAAACCCGCGGTCGAGGATTCATACATGTATGAAATACAAGTGGTACTTAAGTGCACATATGTTGGCCACCCTTGTAACCCATGTTGGTACCCCTTCGAGTGGTAGCGCATCAAACAACAC
>JASDQU011311571.1:6093-22206 GCA_032191745.1 Picea mariana
CCACCCAATATTCCTCCTCCTTTTGTCGCTTCAATTAACATGATCTCAACCAATGTTTGTGAAACCCTCAAGTCATATGACCTGTGGATAGTACCTAACTCCGAGGATTATCTTTGTTACAATGAACAGATGCCTTTAAGTCCGGTCGAATCAGCTTATCAATCTATTCAATCGACAACTCCTTCTCCTCCTTCTCCTCCTTCTCTCCATGATACATCTCCTGATCCGTTTCACATGATCTTTCCTACTGATGATATGATCATGTCAGTCATGTCTATGGAAGACACCCCATGGGGTGATGGGAATCATCGTTCTATCCTCTTCCTTGAACGTGATACCATAGAGAGCTACCAATGGATTTCGACTCTGTCGGTAGTTGTTGTTATTTCTTTTGTTCATGAGTCAACACATGATGTTTTCTATGAAGGGAACTTGAGTAACATTTCACATACCATTCTTCTTGACATATCGATTAAATCGAAGTCGTGGAAAATGTTCATATCGATGCGTCATGTTCCACTGATGAAGTTCGCACTTATAAATCCCTTTTTCAAGAATTCCATGAAGTTTTTTCCTGGAGTTATGAAGAAATGCCAGGTATTGATCCTGATGTTGTTGTGCATAGGTTAAGACATATTTGGATGCTAAACTCGTTCGAGAGAGACTTCACCCAATACATCCACGTAAATTTTCTTCTATCAAGCTTGAAGTTGAAAAACTTCTTAAAGATGGCTTTGTCTATCCTATGGCTTTGATTGATTGGGTATCCAATCTTGTTCTGGTAAATAAGAAACAAGGCATGATCCGCATTTTTGTAGATTATATGGATATAAATAAAGCTTTTCCTAAGGACAATTATCCAACCCCTTTCATCGACCAGATCATTGACAACTGTGCTAGGAGCGAAATATTCTCCTTGATGGATGGTTTCTCCAGCTATAATCAAATCAATATTTTACCAACGGATCAACACAAGACTGCTTTTATTTGCCCTTGGGGAACCTTTTCCTACCAGAAATTACCCTTTGGTCTCAAAAATGTTGGTGCGACTTTTCAGCGTGCTATGTCTTACATTTTTCATGATATTAAGCACATTGTACAACCCTATCTCAATGATATACAGATGCATTCCATGCATCATCAAGATCACCCGACACATTTACAGGCCATTTCCCTACGCCATCGTTATTATCGCATATGTTTGAATCCACACAAATGTGTTTTGTGTGTGGAATCTGGTTGAATTCTTGGTTTTATTGTGTCTATACATGGGATTCGGGTAGACCCCTTAAAGTTTGAGGCTATTCTCAATCTACCTCCTCCTTCCACACTACGCAAACTCCAAAGTTTGCAAGGGAAGGCAAACATTTTGCATCGATTCATTCCCAATTATGTTGAATTAAAGAAAGGATTTACTCGGCTCCTCAAGAAAAGTTACGATTTTGTATGGGACAATACTACAAACAAATCCTTTGAATCTTTGAAACTCACCTTAACCTGTACACCACTGTTGTTTCCCCCTGATTGTAGCTGAGATTATTTCCTGTATTTATCTTCTTCGAACTCTACGATTTCTATGGTCTTAGTCCAAGAGGATGATTCACACGATGAACATGTGATATACTATTTGAGTCGGAGTCTCATGACTACCAAAACCAAATACCTACATGTGGAGAAATTGGCCTTGGCAGTTGTTCAAGTTGTTCAACATTTTCGTCACTACATATTATTATGCAGAACCACAGTCATTTCTGACTGCAACCCCATGCAACATATCCTTACCCAACAATTGTTGGGGGGAAAGTACTCCAAATGGATAGTTATTCTCCAGGAGTTTGACTTGGATTTTGAATGTGCCAAGTCAAAGAAGTCTTTGGTTTTTGCCGAATTGATATGTGACCTTCCCTCTACTGAGACAAAAAAATGTGGCAGAGGATTATTTACCTAACGAATCTTTGTTTCTAATCAGTTCTGATGATGTATGTTATGGAGATATTATCATCTATCTCTAGACTCAAAGTTTTCGGCCTGATCTCTCTAGTACAGATTGTCATCGTATATGGTATCAAGCCCATCAATACATCATCCTTGGTGATACCCTCTACTGTCGTGGTGTTGATTCCATATTTTGACGATGTCTCACCTATGATGAAGCTGAGAAAGCTTTGAATGACTGTCACTCCGGAGCATGTGGTGGTCATATGTCTAGGTATTCTACTGCCCAAAAGATATTACGAGCTAGTTATTTTGGGCCTTCATTGTTTAAGGATTGCATTACTGCCATCCAAAAATGCCACGCTTTTCAAACTTATAATAATAAGATCCGATCTCACCTTGCTCCTCTTCACCTTGTAGTTTTCGTTGGTCCATTCGCCAAATGGGGCATTGACTTCATGATATGTAACCCTCACTTGGTCGAGGGGGCATGGATACATTATTGTAGTTGTGGATTATTTCACTAAATGGGATGAGGTGATGCCTACATTTGATCAAACCGAAAAAACTGCAGCATTGTTCATATTCAGTCATATCATTACTAGATTTGGTGTCCCTCAAGCCATCGTTACTAATCATAGTAGTCATTTTTGAAATTTTATGATGTCTGAACTTATTGAAAATTTGGGTCTTCGCCATGAAAAATCAACCCCCTATTATCCACAGGCCAATGGCCAGGTTGAGGTAATTAACAAAGTTTTCACTACTATGCTTCGACAGATGGTAGGAATTCATAAGTAGAATTGGCACATGATGTTGTTCTCAACATTATGGGCCTATCAGACATCTATTAAGTCTTCCACGAGATTCACACCTTTCCATTTAGTATATGGTACCGAAGAAATTTTTTCGATTGAATGTGAGATACCATCTTTGAAACTAGCCGTCAAACTTCTCCCTAACACCTCTGTTGAAGAGGAATGTCTTTTGTATTTGATGCAATTAGACGAAAGCCATCGTGATGTTGCCTTAGCTATTGAAACTCAGAATAAACGTGTTAAATCCCAATATGACAAGCATGTCAAGCCACATGTTTTTTCTAAAGGTGATCTTGTTCTTCTTTACGATAAAGATCATGATTTGCTAGGGGCCGGTAAATTCGAGCCCATGTGGCGAGGTCCTTATATTGTGAAACGAGTGTTGGAGAAGGGAGCTTATGAGCTGGTAGATTATGATGGAGACACTTTGAGTGAACCCAAAAATGGGCTTTAGTTGAATAAGCACTATGCTTAAATCATTTTTACATGAGTGTTGTGTATTTTTAGTGTATCATACTCTCGTGTGCTTTTTCGTTGATTGGTTCCACCTTTCGACTGCTTACCTTGCATTGTGCTTGGTTTCCAGATGTCGGTGTCTTCACTACCCTACATTAGCTTCGCTGATGGTGCTAGTTACAGTACTCAAAACTTAGCATCTACTGCTTAGGAAGTCTATGCACCTATGGATGAATTGATCATTCTACATGGTGTTTTCCTTGGTCATGCAACTAACAATATCACGAAATACAATGCAGTCATTGAATTATTGACCAACATTGTTTCACTTGGAATCTGTCATCTTATTGTACAACTCGATTCACAGTTAGTAGTACTACAGTTGAGTAACGTTTATTCCGTCTGGAGTCCTACTTTGTTAAGGGTATATTTATGAATTCGTCTCTTGGAACGTAATTTTGATTACATTGAATATCAACACATTCCTAGATGTCTAAATATATTAACAGATGCATTGGATAATTATGTGTTAGACAGACATTTGAGACATTTACAAAATCCAATCACACTTGTGCACATAAAATAAGTAAGTCGGTAGGAGCCTCATATTTATAATGATAAAAGTTTACAAAAAGTGTTTTTGTCCAAAGACCAAGATATCAAAAATGTGAAGCACATGACTTCATATACAATAGAGCATCAGGGATATTGCTCGCTATAACATGCAACTGTCTGTGCTACTCTATGGAAAAGTCGACCGATGGATGCAGATACGCCCACTGTGTGGCATTGATAATGCCTTGGAATATCATCTATAGAGGCATATGGGATGTTCATTGTGAGTCCCTCTAGATTTTGTTCTATGGTCTCGAAGTCAGCAACAACTACTCCTGCTATGGTACCTTTCTCCCCTCACCTCTAGATAGGGGATGAACCTGGAGGATGATAAGGTCCCACATCTGGATCATTGAAGAGCACTTGCTTAGTCATCAGATAAACAACATAAAAACCATTTTATATCTTCAAAAATAACAAAAACATCATATAAACAAAATTTTCTTCTTACGTATGTACCCCCATTGGGAACCTTCAAGAAGAGCTAGTTTCAGATCTCCACAAAAATCTAATCCGGTGTAGGCATAATCATCGACCATGATCATTTGTGTCCTCAACCACTCAAATAAGACATTGGTATACTTTATGATGTGATCGACTGCATGTCAGGCCATGAGTTCTACCCACCTCTTCATCCTTGGATCATGTGGGGTGGTTATACCCCACTCTACCTACAAGCATAAAACTGGGACCCTCTCTAGGAAGAAGGATACCAAAATAGACCTGTATCTGAATGGTTTCAACCCACTACTTCTGCACTTGGTAAGTTGTTTCTTCATACTTTTAAGAACCCCTTCACACCAGTTGAAGACTCGGAGATCCATACACTCCAGTGCATACTGAAAATAGCTCTACAGAGCCATGTGGGGAGCTACACTCCCTGCCATGCGTGTGATAGTATAGAGGATAGTACAGAGAGGCAAGTCTCAGACATCCCTGATAACGACTTTACCTCTATGTTTATGGGTCCCCGACACACAATGTTCACTTATGTAGTGGTTCATAGGCTCACCACCACCCCTACTACCTGTAAGTGTCACCCGTGATCCATGGTGAGACAATCATGTTAGGAAATAAATATCCTCGATATCTATGGTGAGTGTGTGGGCACCCACATGAAATTCTTGCTCGTTCACATCCCACATGTGAACTAAGTACTCAAGTAGTCTCAGTTGGGCCCTCATACCCTGAATCTTGAATAAATTCAACAACCCACACTACGAGAGTGCCATAACCATTCCCGGGTCATTCTCGATGAAGTAATCTTCTTCCTCGTGCTCTCTTTCATGCCATTCCAACATATTGACTGTGGAAGACCTGCTAAGGACCCATAAAAAGAGATTAGCATCATATTTTTCTTTCCTGGAGGGTTTTTCTTGTTGGATTCATATTTTTAAAAATTTGGGTTGCGATCGTCGCAGGCCTGTTCATTTGCATAGTGCAGAGTCATTGCACCCTAGCTTTAGGGTCAACTACGATGATCCTATATCATCACAGGTCCTGAAATAGGGTGCCTGCGACGACCTCAACGCATGGGTAACCTCAAAAAATAAACCCAAAAGCACATTTTTAACCAATGAAAATCAATTTTTAATCCATGGAAAGATGAATGAAATGAAGATTACCTTTTCTGCGGAGACGATTCGTGGAATGATCATTCGTGCACTCTGCAATCCGCAGTTGAAAATCGAGGTAAAAAGAGGGTTTCGAGCAATGTTTGGGTGAAGTTACAAATGAAATAGTGATATGTGGGATTTTACCTATTTTATTGATTTTTATTATTTTTCATTTGTATATTATATTATTTTTTATGCTTCATCCAAACCCTAAAGTTATAACAACTTTATAGGTGATTTATTTTTGCAGATTGAAAATTCTAGAGGTGAAACGTTGGAACAACGGTCCACTTTTTTGGTTTGTTTTTACATATTTGTCGCATGTACAGATCCTTTTAGGGTTTTTCAGGAAAAACTCCGAGCATATTCTTGATTCTTTCTCATGCTCGTGAAACCATGAGAATGTAATCGAGTAGTATTTTGTCATTTTTTTGAACTCGTAATGGTGAGATGAAAAATGAATCATATGGAGTATCCTTTAAGCTCTTTTCACGCTCCCCAAACCTGAAAAGATTGTCGAGCGACCTTGTTCTTTTCATGCTCATAAAAGTATTTGAAGAAAACATTTGATGAGCAGTAGGTTTTCACTTTTTCAGTCTCATTAGACTAATTTATGAAAAAGGAACTGATGGAGTTCTCTTTAAGTGTTTTTCAGACTCTCTAAAATTGAAAAACCCCTGAGTTTTCTCTCTTTGGAATTGTTAAAAAAACATTGAAGGACCCATATGGGATCAAACCACTCCTTCTTAGGGTTCATTAAACATACTCTGAGGGACTTCTCTAAAGGATGAGCTTACGTCAACAAGCATATGTTATCCTCCTCAAGCTTGCGCAAAAATAAAGAGGTACTCGCTAGAAATGGTGGGGGAAAATTGGGAAAGAAATGTGTCTATGTATTTGTGTTAGTGACAGTAATAGTCACTCTTGAACATGACACCCCTCTTCATCATTGTATCTAGGTTGGGAAATCCATTTGTCTTCTGTTTGACCATCCACATGTCTATATGTTGGGTCCTCCTTGAGTCAATGCTTCCAAGACCATTGTCATGTCATTCATATGTTCAAGAGAAGTCCAACCTACATAAGCCTTCTATCAAGTCGTCCATCTACAATTATAAATATTCTACCATGTCGGCCTTCCCTGTGTCAGTTTCGAATCACTTCATACTCTGATCTACCTCAAATATGTTACATATTTCATTTCATTGATGGGGGATACATCAAGGCCCTCCTGTGACAAGTCTTTTCCTGTTGAATTCAACACATTATCCGGGAATAAGACTTAGAAATCATTCAATACCTTAGATCTTGCATGCATCAATGACAAGTTTCTTCGCTTTCAATAGTGGGTTCACATAATTGACCCCTGATTGGAAGATTCCATCGAGTGTTCGACTTCAACTCATTTATTCACATTCATTGGATTGTACTAGGGTACCTTGGGAGTCATTGACATCAATGGTGATTTCCATTGCACTTGTTAACGGATTTCATTAATGACCGATAATCAAGTGGTTTCTACCATGTTCAACTTCAACACCTGTAATCACATGGCTAGATTCGTACTTAGAGATGACAGAACTGAAGACCCTGGATCTTATCATTTTGGTCCAAGTTGCGACTGAGTATTCATGATTTGTATTGACACATAGATCCACTTTGTATGTCTCATGGCTATGTCCAAATTTGAGTTCTTTTAGAGCATAGATCCACAATGTATTCCTGGTGGATATGTTGGATCACGATGACATGGATCCACAGTGTATGTTTAGTGGCCATGACTCACTTGAAACTTATTATTAGAGTCACTTGTAGTCTGAGCATGGGAATGCCTACCTCAGAATTGGTATGGTATTATGCAGGTGCTTGATTCTTTGCAGGTTCCTAGTCAGTGCGCTCCTTGTTTCCGACACAGATGTTCTACATAGTATTTCAGCTGTCACGAGTTCTAGCTTCATACTTTAGGGGGAATTCTGTTACACATTGTTTTGTTCACCCTAGTGATCTACTGACAACATGTGTCCATGCTCCCTACAAATATTAAAAGAGACTTTCTACATGAGAAAAGTGATTTGATTTCCTCTGCCAAAAACCACATGAAAGAAGGTCATCGTAGGCTACTCTACTTATAGGGTGTGACAATGCCTATTCGTCGTATGTTGCACTATACTTGGACTGTGATGTCACCGTAGGCTACTCTACTTATCGGGTGTGACAATGCCTGTTCGTTGTATGTTTCACTATACTTGGACTGTGATGTCATCGCAAGCTGCTAAGTATGTAGGGTGTGATGATGCTTTAAGCTTGGGAAAATTCAAATTTCACGAATGTTCTAGAAGATGAGGTGGCCTCCGAACAGTTTGGATCTTACTCGCTTCTCTGATTTGGTGGGATCATCCTAATATCCTCATCCATCCATATTTCACACTATATAAAGAGGGATCTCTCATGGAAAAGGCTAAGGTTGAATAGGCTAATATTTGCATGGAGAGTTTTGCTTCCTTCTGAGAGCTTTGCTTCCTCTTGAGGGGTTTGCTTTAGTTCTACAAGCTACACGGTGGATCTTATTCATTCAAAGGCTTTGGAGCAAATGTGTGTGTTGGAGAAAAGGGCCATTGAAAGGGGACCTTGCAACATCAAGGCTTTTGGATGTAATCTCCACTTTCCTTTTAATATGATACAACGATAAGTTTCTTTCGCATAAAACTAGTCTTGTTTTATTGTATGATTCCTTGATCACATACATAGGTTCTTGTTGAGTACATTGTGTTGCCTTCACTTTGGTTGGCTTGTGTTCCCTTGCAGATTCAATATCACAGGAGCATGGGAACAGAGATAGGATGGAAATGGCAAGAAGAAACAACATTTAAAAGGTATGTTGTCTATCTCTTGTTAGCTAGTAAACTCAATAATTAGAGCTTAGGGAAAGTCTTATATTCTATTTTTTTTTGTTCTAGTTTCTAGTGGAATCTAGGGATATATTTTTATGTCCGCATTTACCGATTACTCCGATAACAAAGGAGGTTACAACCCCATTTCCTTTCCCCGTCTTGTTTCCCTAGAATATGAGTGTAGACCAAGCTATCACTACCACAATCACTACCATTTTCACTGCCATTGCCACTGTCATTTCCAATATGTCAATATCAACTTGTCATTGTATCCAGCCTGTCACTATATCCAATGTGTCAATGATCAATATGTTCAACCTGTAATTGATACTCAACTAGATCCTCTCACATGGATCATACACCAAGGACACCTCTCAACTAGATGTCCAGCATCACCAACAAATGAATCTACCATGCATGCACCAATATCACTAACATACCATCACAAGATATGTGTCTCAACCATGTAACAAACCATGTATTGAACCATCAACTTGTACCATACCGAGAATCAACCATGTACCACAACAAGTGCATCAACCATGCACCAGCACTTGTACCAAACCATGCGTCAACCATGCACCAAAACTATTCCAAACCATGCATCGATCATGCACCACAACCTGTACCAAACCATGCATCAACCATGCATCATCGGCTATACCATATTCCTCAACCATAAACCATGTACATCAATCACCATACCAAGTACCAACCATGTACATCAACAATGTACATCAACACATGTACCATACCATGTGCCAACAATGTATCTCAACCATTACCATATACCATATCACTCAAACATGCCATACACCATGTACCATAGGATATGTCAAGAAAGTACCATCAATGGTGTACCTCAACAAAGCACCATCATCACCAAGAGATCTATCTCATACATGTGTTGTCATATACCAAGTGTAATCCTCAACAATGTATTAATATCAATGACAACCATACACCATGTGCCAATGCTTCAAGAGTATACCAAGAATAACCTTCAAGCATATGGCATCATCACCATGTAACTAAACCAAATACCAAGATACCAATACATCCAAGATGTATTATGCATCAACCAAGATGTATCGTGCATCAATAAGACATGCCTCTCAAGCATGTACCACACCATCACCAAGCATAAGATACAATCACACAAGAATACCTGTAACCTGTAGCTAACCTGTTGTATTGTAACACTAACTTGTAACTCTTCCAAATCCTTCAACAACCTGGTATTGACATTTCCCCCAAATTTGTCTTATCCTTGTAGGACAAAGACTACCTGTTACGTGAGGCCTCGCATGACGTGCCCTAGGAAACCTGTGGGGATGCCTCACATGACACCCTCAAGATGACCTGTGAGAGCCTTTCAAATCAGGGTTACAGAAAAACCCTAGCACTTTGCAACTCTGAAACTTTCTCTCTTTCCTCGCACTTTTTCTACTTCCTTAGACTTGTCGTTAGATTCACCAATAGACCAAAAGACTAGACCATAAAAATCACAAGATAAATATTTAATGTAAGTGTTTGTATCCTTAGGAGAGACTCCTTGATGTGTATTTATACTTTTCCATAGTAACCTCTTTCCTTAATCTTAGGGATTCTAGTACTTTATTGTCACAACCACTTTACCCTTTCAATAATGACTTGTAACCAATTTGGGGTTGCTTGATCATTCTTCTGGGCTTCCAACTTCACAAGGCCATAACTCCTCAACCATGAGGAACTACATGGCATACCACCTATCATTGGAAAATAAATGACAAGGACTATCATATATGAGTATCTTACATGCAATTACACTATCCTTCATGTCCATATTCCTCAACCAACTTTGAGTCTCATAACCACAACTACGGGGCTTCATGTAGACTTCATCAAATGCACCCATCACACCGGTCGACATCTACTAATCCATCAATGAAAACTAACTCACCATCAATCTCAACCACATCTCTAGGGATTCCAGACTTCTTCAACAGTTGACATCAATCTCTAAGGGTTGACATTAATGACAACCAACTGTCTAAACCAACTACCCAACAATCTCCCCCTTTGGAATTAATGGAAACACCAACATTGATGGAAACACTAACGAAAACATTCATAATCCAATACTCATGCAGAGACTTGGAGATCGTAGATTTTGTGGATGTTGTCGAGGACGACAACAACTTGAGGTGGGGGAGGATGAAAATTCTGTGGTGTCGATCCTGGGCATGCACAATTCCATCACAAAATGAAATGATGGAAATCGGGCAAGAAATATGCTCAGTCACTACCACAATAACTTCCTCGTCCCGCCGCCTTGAAATATAAGTGTATACCAAACTTCCACTACCACAATCATTACCACTGTCATTGTCATTGTCACTACCAACCTGTCACTATCAACCTGTTACTGTCACCCTGTCACTATATCCAACCTGTCATTGATCAACCTGTCCAACCTTTTAGTGATACTCAACCATATCCTCTCACATGGATCATACACCAAGGACACCTCTCAACTAGATGTCCAACATCACCAACACATTCCTCTACTAAGAATGTGCCGACATCACCAACATACCATTACAAGATATGTGTCTCACCCATGTACCGAACCATCAACCTGTACCATACCAATCATAAACCGTGTACCACAACAAGTGCATCAACATGCACCAACATTTGTACCAAACTGTGCATCAACCATACAGCAAAATTGTGCCAAACCGTTCAGCAATCATGCACCACAACCTGTACGAAATCGTGTCTCAACCATGCACCATCACCTATACCATATGCCTCAACCATCAACCATGTACATCAACCACCATACCAAGTACCAACCATGTACATCAACACATGTACCATACCATGTACCAACAATGTATCTCAACCATAACCATATACCATATCACTCAAACATGTCATACACCATTTTCCATAAGATATGTCAAGCAAGTACCATCAACGTTGTACCTCAACAAAGTACCATTATCGCCAAGAGATGTATCTCATACAAGTGTTGCCATATACCAAATGTAATCCTCAACAATGTATCAATATCAATGACAACCATACACCATGTGCCAATGCTTCAATAATGACTTGTAACCAATTTAGGGCTTCTTGACCATTCTTCGGGGCTTCCAACTTCACAAGGCCATAACTCCTCAATCGTGAGGAACTTCGTGGCGTACCACCTATCACTGGAAACGACACACAATGAATATCCATCCATGAGTATCTTACCTACATTTACATTGTCCTTCGTATCCATATTCCTCAACCAACTTCGGGTCTCATAACCACACCTTCGGGGCTTCATGTAGAATTTATCAAATACACCCATCACATAGACTGACATCAACCACTCCATCAATGACAACTAACTCACCATCAATCTCAACCACATCTCGAGGGCTTCCAGAGTTGTTCAAGGGTTGACATCAATCTCTAAGGTTTGACATCAATGACAACCATTTATCCAAACCAACTCTTCAACATGTATAAAATGATTCCGGAAAGAAAAAAACATAAGGGATAGAGTATATACATCTCAATTTAGTGGATATAGTATATACACCTTAGTTTAGTGACAAAGTCAAGATCTATCAACAATAAAAAAGTAAAAAGAAGTTTTAACCACTTTTACTAAAATTATTTAAATGTACTATTTAAGATTAATTAGTTTCAATTCATATTCAATTGATTTTAAAAAGAAGTTTTAACCACTTTTACTAAGATTATTTAAATGTACTATTTAAGATTAATTAGTTTCAATTCATATTCAATTGATCTTATGACTTACTAACTTAAGAGTTACACAATTAAATTTGATAAAGTAAAAAGGAAGTTTTTAATCACTTTTATTAAGATTATTCAAATGTATTATTTAGAATCTATTAGTTTATATTCATATTCAATTGGCCTTGTGATTTAGTGGCTCCAAAGTTATATAGTGAAATTTGATTAAGTAAAATGTAATTGTTTTTAATATTTGCATATGAGTTATTTTGCTTGGTTCTAGTTTTAATATATTTATATATTATTTTATTTTATTTTAAATCTAGTAATAATTGGTGACCACCAAGGTTCAAATCTTTCTAGTTGTCATTATAATTTTTGATCTAGTGTCAAGAGCCCATAAGGGAACATTTAGCAAGTAAATTATGACTTAGCAAGGGTTAAGATATTCACAAACACACGTGAGGGGAGTTCCACTCATGGGGGTGTATACCCTTCTATCCCTATCATGGTAGGGAAAGTCTCATCAAAATTTGAACTCCAATGTAGAGAGTACAAGACCTACCTCCCAACCATCTTTTCAAACCACCTCAACCCTCTACATTCTTTCATTAAAAAATCATTTATTTCAATAACCCAACATCCATTTTGTTACACTAAATTATTTTAAATATTAAATTTATAACACTTCTTCGACAATTCTTTCCAATTTTTTTTCCATTTCAATTTAAAATTAAGTAATGGTGAAGTAAACATATTCTAAATCACAATAATTTAAAATTGAAGTGTGTTTGAACCAAGATACAATGTCATTGAAATCACTTCATTTTCTTAATTTATGAAATTCATTATAGATGAATGGGCGTCCTTACCTAAATATGTAATCTTGTCTTCATTTTCTTGCATTTATGCCATCAATACATTAAAACACAATTGAGTAAGAACATTAATATATCATTATATTGCAATAAACTCTTCTCTTCACTTGTTTTGTGACAACCAATGATCCCGTATGATATGGATCTATTTGAGTTTGACTTTGCACAATAGGTTGGTGGCCTCTTTTTGTTAATGTGCACAAACATATGTTATATCTCTACCTAATTTCGTTGGGGGTGACACCATCCAAAACCCTTTCAATTCTACTTACTATTTTAGTGTGTGCTTCTCAATGTGAACAATTTTTTTTTAATATTTAAATGAATGTGTAAAGTGGTATATACATAAATTAGGTTTTAGTGTGTACAAACATTTTTTTAATATTTAAATGAATGTCTAAAGTGGTATATATATAAATTAGGTTAATAAAAATTTATAAGGTGTTATTTTTATTTTATTTTTATAAGTTTTGTTTAATTTAAAATTTGGGTAGAAATAGATTGGAATTCCAAATTTTCTTGATTAAAATTACATATTTAATTTTCTTTCTCCGTCCTGTTGTCCTGGAATATAAGTGTAGACCAAGCCATCACTACCACAATCACTACCATTTTCACTGCCATTGTCACTGTCATTTCCAACCTGTCATTGTATCCAACCTATCACTATATCCAATGTGTCAATGATCAACTTGTTCAACCTATCACTGATACTCAACTAGATCCTCTCACATGGATCATACACCAAGGACACCTCTCAACTAGATGTCCAACATCACCAAAAAATGACTCTACCATGCATGCACCAATATCACCAACATACCATCACAAGATATGTGTCTCAACCATGTACCAAACCATGTATCGAACCATCAACCTGTACCATACCAAGCATCGACCATGTACCACAACAAGTGCATCAACCATGCACCAACACCTGTACCAAACCATGCATCAGCCATGCACCACTATTCCAAACCGTGCATCAATCATGCACCACAACCTATACCAAACCATGCATCAACCATGCACCATCATCTATACCATGTTACTCAACCATAAATCATGTAAATCAATCACCATACCAAGTACCAACCATGTAAATCAACACATGTACCATACCATGTGCCAACAATGTATCTCAACCATTACCATATACCATATCACTCAAACATGCCATACACCATGTACCATAGGATATGTCAAGAAGGTACCATCAATGGTGTACCTCAACACAGTACCGTCATCATCAAGAGATGTATCTCATACATGTGTTTTCATATACCAAGTGTAATCCTCAACAATGTATCAATATCAATGACAACCATACACCATGTGCCAATGCTTCAAGAGTATACCAAGAATAACCCTCAAGCATATGGCATCATCACCATGTAACCAAACCAAATACCAAGATACCAATACAGCCAAGATGCATTATGGATCAACCAAGATGTACCATACCAATATCACCAAGATGTATCGTGCATCAACAAGACATGCCTCTCAAGCATGTACCACATCATCACCAAGCATAAGATATAATCACACAAGAATACATGTAACCTATAGCTGACCTATTGTACGGTAACACTAACTTGTAACTCTTCCAAAGCCTTCAACAACCTAGTACTGACATTTCCCCCAAATTTGTCTTATCCTCATGGGACAAAGACTACTTGTTACGTGGGGCCTCACGTGACGTGCCCTAGGCAACCCGCGGGGATGCCTCACATGACACCCTCAAGATGATTGACGAGGGCCTTCCAAATTAGGGTTACAGAAAAACCCTAGCACTTTGCAGCTCCAAAACTGTCTCTCTTTCCTCACACTTTTTTCGCTGCCTCAGACTTGTCATTAGATTCATCAATAGACCAAAATAGGAGACCATAAAAATCACAAGATAAATATTTAATGTAAGTGTTTGTATCCTTATGAGAGACTCCTTGATGTTTATTTATACTTTTCCATAGTAACCTCTTTCCTTAATCTTAGGGTTCTAGTAATTTCTTGTCAAAACCACTTTACCCTTTCAATAATGACTTGTAACCAATTTGGGGTTGCTTGATCATTCTTCGAGGCTTCCAAATTCACAAGGCCATAGCTCCTCAACCATGAGGAACTATGCGACGTACCACCTATCACTGGAAAAGACATGACAAGGATTGTCATCTATGAGTATCTTACATGCAATTACATTGTCCTTCATGTCCATATTCCTCAACCAACTTCGAGTCTCATAACGACACCTCCAGGGCTTCATGTAGACTTCATCAAATGCACCCATCACATCTGTCGACATCAACCACTCCATCAATGACAACTAACTCACCATCAATCTCAACCACATCTCTAGGGATTCCAGACTTCTTCAAGGGTTGACATCAATATCTAAGGGTTGACATCAATGAAAACCAACTGTCCAAATCAACTATCCAACAATCTCCCCCTTTGGCATTGATGACAACACCAACATTGATGGAAACACTGATGGAAACACTCATAATCCAATACTCATGAAGATACTTGGAGATCGTAGATTTTGTGGATGTTGTCGAGGACAACAACAACTTGAGGTGGGGGAGGATGAAAATTATGTGGCGTCGATCCTGGGCATGTGCAATTCCATCGCAAACTGAAATGATGGAAATTAGGAAAGAAATATGCTCAGTCACTACCACAATAACTGCTTCGTCCTGTTGCCTTGAAATATAAGTGTATACCAAACTGTCACTACCACAATCATTGCCACTATCATTGTCACTGTCACTGCCAACATGTCACTATCAACCTACCACTGTCACCCTGCCACTGTATCCAACCTGTCATTGATCAACCTGTCCAACCTTTCACTGATACTCAACCAGATCCTCTCACATGGATCATACACCAAGGACATCTCTCAAATAGATGTCCAACATCACCAACACATGCCTCTACCAAGCATGTGTCGGCATCACCAACATACCATCACAAGATATGTGTCTCAACCATGTACCAAACCATGTACCAAACCATCAATCGATACCATACGAAGCATCAATTGTGTACCACAACAAGTGCATCATCCATGCACCAACATATGTACCAAACCGTGCATCAACCATGGACCACAACCTATACGAAATCGTGCCTCAACCATGCACCATCACCTATACCATAA
>JASDQU011311572.1:13814-25037 GCA_032191745.1 Picea mariana
TTAATCTCCTCATTCTCTAACAAAGAGCGACGATATATTGGCCCATTGGGTAGCAGTGCATCGGGGGTTAGATCGATGGGGTGCTTGACATGACAATGTATAGGTACCCCCTGTAGGTGAGGAGAAGATATCCGAGTATTCTTCCACGACCTTATCTACTTGCTTCTACTATGTGGAGAGGTCGGCCGTAGAGACCCTAGATGTGGATGTGATCTTTCACTTATTTTGAGAGAGATGACCTTCCTTCATTTCTTAGCAGAGATCAAAGAAATAGCACTAGGTGGGACTACCTCGGGTATCCTGTACAATTTCCCGTTCAAAGTAATAATAACACTACGAGGCCTAGACTCATAGATAACATGACGTTTCCATAAATACAGTTGTCCTAAAAGAACATCACAAACTTTGAGAGGAGAAACATCACACAATACCTCGTCTTTGAAGGGCTTGATGCCGTACGACAGTCAGCACTGTTGGCTGACGTGGAGATCGCTTCCTTGACGGAGTCATCCAATGGTGTACAGTTGTGGGTGTGGTGTTGTTGGTAGGGCCAGTCGCTTGAAAACCTCTGTTGAGATGAGGTTCTTTTGGCTACCGCTATCAATGATGAAGTGCAACGGGGTGTCTTTTACCCACATCTATGAATGGAAGAGTCACTCTCCTTCTTCTGGCTCATCTGGTTCACCAGGGTAGAGATTGGTGGTGGAAACCGTGGCACTGGGTTTCGCATCAATGATCCGTCTTCCCCTTTCTGTTTCTGGTTCAGAGTCATAATTTGCATCTGATTCAGAGGCTTTCACTTCGGCCACCAGCGACTGCTTTGAGCGATAGTCAGCAGTGTTATGCCAAGGGCTCTTATGGAATTCGCACCACTTCCCAGTATCTTTCTTTGTCTTTATGATGTCCTTCTTTACTTGCAGCTTGGTCTGGTTGTATTGATACTGTCCATATTTTCTCTGTCCTTTGTTTGGTGGGTTGGGGCCTCCCTTTCCTGGCTTTTGTTTTGAGGGGCTCCCAGGCCCAAATTGCCGCGTCTTTTGTTTGAGCTTCTTCTCGATTTTGATGGCATATCAGTAGGCCGCGCCCAAGGATGAGATGTCCAGAAATTTCATTTCGGTCTGGATGTATCTATGCAGAGCACCATGATACTTGAGCACCAGATTTCACTCTGAATCTTTGATACCCAACTTGGTGCGCAAGGTATGGAAGATATTTGTGAAATCTGGCATTGCTTGGTCTCTTTCTTGTTGTAGTGTGGTCCATTTGGTATATAGGTCGTCATAACTTCCGACAGGATAGTATTGTTCCTTAATAGCATCCCTAAAGGATTTCTAGGTGGTCATGACTGAGAATAATGAGGTTTCCCTTGTTTCCTTTTGCTCAGAGAAAGTTTCCCACCAATCTTTGACATGGGGAACGACTTTGAGGAGCGCAAAAGTAATCTTTTCTTTATTCGAAAAGTTGTGGATAGAAAAATACCCTTCTATTAGATTCAACCACTTTTCTACAACATCTTCATCTATTTGACCTTCAAATATAGGAATATCAAAGTTTATTTGTACCTTGAAGGGGGCGGCGCCTCCGTTCGAAGAAGATGTGTCGCCTGTTGGTAGCCGCCAAAGGATTTGCGCGAAATTATCCATCATCTCGTTCCTCTGTTACATGAGGGCTTCCTCAATCAACATTTTGAAAGGATCTCCTCTCTCTTCATATTTCTTTTCTCCTGCCATGGTAAGTTGCTTGGGCGTGCAAGAGCTTCTTTCCTCAAGAGAAACAAGCTTGAGACCCAACTCTTTGTATTCCAACCTCGTTGGGGACATGCATTAAGACGGCAAGGAGAAGACCTCTCTGATACCACTGATCCATATTTTATGAGCATAACGAATTGAATATAGATTATTAACAGGTTCTTAACACAAAATAACAGAGATACAGTAAAACTGGTTTTCTATTCAATAACGAAAATAGGTTGAAACTGTAAAATGCAGCGGAAACAAGCTTGCTGGAATGGTGGCGGCTTATCTCTGAGAAGAGATGTGACGACAACATGCATTCGCAAGAAGAAGGTTACAATGAGGCTCTGAAGGCCTTTTTACAATAATAAAGAATGCCAAAAATCCTAGACATCCAAAAACCTAACCCTAGGAGATGAAGCGCCAAAAGTCATGTGGGCCCCATTTGGGTAAGTTAGTACATCAACTTCCCGGGGTCGTAACGTTTGCATATGATCTCCGTTTTAGGTGTGTGATAGCCTGTTGGAAAGGTATCATCGAGGAGATTAATTTTGAGGGCTCAATCATGCCTTTGGCTATCATTGAGGATCTCAATCCCAAAAAACCTTCATTTAGGCCCTCAAAATGGCCCTGGACGTTAAAACTGCTAAAAATAGTAAATTGCCAAAATTGTCAGAAAACTGTTTTGAGCCAGTTGGAAAAGGTGGGTGGCCACCAATATCCATCTGGATCATTTAGTGAGAAGGAGGAAACAAACTATCTCCTTTATTTTAACATCTTTTATTTTCTTCTCTTTTGTTTAAAAGAGAAACCATCGCCACTGGACGTTTATGATGAAGAACTGTAATACTGAAGTTGTTTTAAGATTTGTTGAGTATTCATGATCAACAAGTGAGGGTTGTTTAACACTTTCCAAATTTGATAAATTTTTTAGTCTCCATTTGATAAAATGCATAGGTTCAAATATGCACCCCAATCACGTAGTTGATGGGTGACAGGAAAACATATCAACATAGATTTACATCATTGTACTCCCCCATTTGAGGCTCAAGAGAGTACCATACTCATTTCACTATCTGATGCAAGACATGACTTTACTTGAGATTGAATTCTTTGGTAAGAATGAAATAATAGATTGATTTTTTATGACCATTGCCAAGGATCAAACCACCCATAGTGTAATTTTATTATTGCAGATTTCTTCAATTTCGAACATCTATTCGATGAATTATTTGAACTGTTGCATTTTTGAAAAATATGGAGATCAAAAAACCGACTCTCCATGTGATAAAATCAATTGCAATGATGACATTTAGCATTCTAATGTTGAACTGGAACATGGGAAGTTAAATCTTCTTGAAGGAATCCTACACTGATGAAGTGTATTCGTTTGGAATAATCTGGAGTACGAAAAGTTACTTCCTTATCATATTCGATATATGTTTTGCACTTATTATTCTTAATTGTTGATTTTTCAATAAGATAGGTTAAGCATGAATTTCATTCCATTTTATCATTTAAATTAACCATAGACAATAATGTTGCAGCAACCAAGATCACAAGAAGAAATACCATGCACAAGAACACAAGAAGTATCCTGGGAAACCCTTCTCAACAAGGGAAGTAAAACCCAACCAAATCCTTTGCTATATTCTTCAATAGAAATAACTTCACCACTAAGAAATACCTATCACACAACATGGTGCTCAAACCCTAGAAGACTAGTGCCCAAGAGAGGTGCACACCTTTTCCCAAGTAGATGTACTTGCTGAAATTTCCAAACTCACATGAAAGATATATTTCCACAATGGGGATTTTAATTTTACTTATACTAACCTAAACCTATCAACTGAAGATTCTATTGGCTCAACATGGCCGAACTCTCTAAGTCACATTATGATAATAACAATTATTATAATTAATATTCACTAGATTAATTATCTTTTACATTTATTATTAATCACATTAAGGTGGGGCTGACTTGTACCCT
The DNA here is from genome assembly GCA_032191745.1 of Picea mariana. Taxonomy (NCBI): domain Eukaryota; kingdom Viridiplantae; phylum Streptophyta; class Pinopsida; order Pinales; family Pinaceae; genus Picea; species Picea mariana. The sequence continues at coordinate 17,538 of JASDQU011311572.1, forward strand.
TTACATAACAATTAGGGTTACAGGAAGGTTTGACTCTTGAACAATATATATCAAAGGATCTGATACACCCACTAGTGCTCATCCACTAGGGGCACATCCATAGGGATGTCATATATCTGGTTCACTGCATTACATAGAAGAACCAGATCTTCACACGTTCACATGTGCTCGTCCACAGACATGTCCACTCTACAGATCTTCATTCCCACTGTCTCACATAGGAGAATCATTTGGAGTCTTCTCGTCAACTCTTCTACTCATAGGAGGATAATACATCATATTCATTTCTGTTCACATGATGATGCACCCAATACTTTTGGATTTCACACATTCACCTTGTGCTCATCCACATGCACGTCTAACTCAACAGATCGCCTTTCCCACTAGATAATCATCTGGAGTTATTCTCATCTCTTTGAATGGAAGAGGTCATCTCTACGTTCCTATCTCTGTCTCATGTAGGAACCATGTACCCTTCTTAGAGGATTTCTCTCAGGTTTGTAAGCTCAGAGAAAGACTCACATAGCTGCAATGATCCACATCTCACTGGTTTGTAATCTGGAGAATGTCTGACATATCTGCATTCATCAGCACTCCCTCTCATCTAGGGAGGCATTCTTTATCATGCCAAGTCTCACACGGATGTATTTTGAATTTTGTCTTGGCTGGAATTATCGACACTCCCTCTCAACTAGGGAGCCATTCTTCAGGAAGTTAATTTGGTGAAGATATCTGCAATATACTCATGTCTAGGAAGGTACCGCATGTTTACGATTTTTCTCTACATCATATCTCTGATATAAGGATATTTCATCTCATCGTATTTAAATCCATTAGGAAACACTGGGTTCTCAAGGAGATTTACTCACGGCTCTTGGTTATCATCATAGGGTCCACCTCATGGTCAAGTAAATCTGTCAGAATCTTGTGGAGACACATTGCTTCGCATACTCGATGCTATATACTCCGCCTCTTTGGTACTCAAGGCTATAGATTTTTGTTTCCTGCTGCATTAGGAAACCATGGAAAAATTCATGATAGAACATCAGTTGGATGTGCTTATCTCGTTCACAGTAATTTCTTCTCATTCTAAATATACATATCTTGCAAAATCAAGTTCAAACTGGAGGCATATCTCAGGCCATATCCAACTGTGCCTCGTATATATCTCAATACATGTTTTTTGTTGTCTAGTGAGTCTGTCTCGGTTCACTCATGAAATGACTAGGCACATTCACTGCATGGCATGAATCAAGTTTGGTGTTAACTAGAAACATTAATGATCTAATCAGTTGTGGATCAGTCTCGTCTAAATCATCATCAATCTTCTTCTTTAAATCCATCATGATGGATTTTTCATTCTGTCATACTAAACTTCTTTAATATTTTCACTGTATATTTTCCTTGACTCAGAAAAATATTATTGGTCCTCTGTCATACTTCTTGTCCCAAGAAGTAGTGAATCATACTCAGATTCTTTATCTTGAATTTAGAAGTCAAGGATTACTTGTATCCAACAATAACCCTTTCTGAATAAGTCATCAGGATCAGGCTCTCGTCACTAACACTACAATGATATAGGTTTGGATCAACAACACTCTTTCTGAAATCCAAACTCATCAAGAATCTGTCTATCTGATATAGTTTCCAACTCATGGATGGTAGTATGGATGGAAGTGTATCGGGTTCACTGGGTCAAGTGTCTCATCATAGACGACTCCCTCTATCTATGAGAAACCTATGGCTATAGATATCATTTTGTATTTCTCGATACTTCCATCAGCTGCATGCTTGATCTTATAGATCCACTTGCAAGTTACCACAAACTTCCTTTATGGTCCCTGAATAATATCTTATACATCATTATTTAAGATATACTAGTATTCTTCTGTTATGGCATCTTTCCATACCTGTTCTCTTGTTTCTTCTCTAAGACAAAGAGGCTCAACATCAATGAAGTGGTTCATGACTGAAGGATAGCTTGAAAATCTCTTTATCTTTCTTGGGGTGTGCCTTGAGAGGATTGTATGTTCTATTCCTCTTGCAGAGTGAGTCTAGGTAGGCATTTTATGCCCTACTGCAATATCTATGAACATATCAACTGGAATAATGTAAATGTCTCCCTGTAGACTGCTGAAGGGGAAGAAGGTATTGTATCACTGTCAATCTCCATCTAAGATTCTCTGGGTCTTTGAAAGACTATCTCTTCTTCAAGGACAATGTTTTTTCTTATCTCAATTTGTCTCTGACTAGGGATGTCGATCTGGAATGTCTTTGAAGATTCACTGTATCCTTTCTTTCTAAGGGATCTAGCTTGGACTTCTTCTCTTTGGGTACACGAAAATACACTAGGAACCCAAATATCCTGAAGTGTTCAATCTCAGGCTTCACTCTGGTGGAGGCTTCTTTGGGAGTTGTGTTTTTCAAAGTCTAGTAAAGACTCTTGTTCTAAACATATACTATGTCATGCATGCTTCTACCCATAGAATCATAGAAGGATTCTGATCATGCATTATTTCATTGGTTTCCTCAATGATGGTTCTATTCTTCCTCTTTCTCAAATAGTTTTGACTCCTTCTGAGTCAAGTGGCTCCCTTTGAAGGATAAACATCTTCCTTTTCTTGTTAACCTATATGGAACAAGAAAACAAAAGTAACCAACACAATAATATATCGTAAAGGATAATAATGAGTACATCTCTAAAATCAATTTAAGGAATGTTGTCACAACTACAACAACTACTTGTAATGTAGAAAACTTATAGAAATATAGGTTGGAGGAATGAAAATTACAACAATCAAACCTTGATTCTTTACTTTGAGTGTGTTGTTCCTTTGAATGCATTGATATCCCTCTGGATCCATGACTTCAATAAAGGTTCCTTCCTCCTCCAATTTCCCTCATGATAATGATACAAATAATATATACAAATGCATACTTGATGATGTTGATATGATTTCTCCAATGGCTCTTGGATGATCTCTATCATCTGAGATCTTTATGAAGAAGATAGTCATGGTGTCACCTTTTGTCATTTTTTTTATTTTGAAGCTGGCCCTTCAATGTAAGGGTTTGAGTAGGTGATTGGCTTCCTTGTCCTGGTGTCATCTTCCTTCCATTCATTGATAGATGTATCTATTAAACCCTTTTGTATTACCCACAATAAGTCTTCCTCCGAAGTCTTGTCTTTCAAGAACTTTGAAGTTGCTTGATTCATCAAGCTTATCTTCCATCATAGTTTTTGTTCATCATAATTTTAGATTCTTCATAACCCTTTGTCAACTAGGCTAGAAAACCTAACGACTATGCTAGGCTAGCATTTTTTAGGTTTTATTGGACTTATTACTTCCAAAAATAAGCCTTTGAAAGATAGTAGAACACTGGTGAGCTGAAGAGATCCTTTAATGAGTTTGCAGAAACTCTAATTCTGAAATTTCTGCAGAAATGGGCGAAACCCTAGAAACCCTAGGACCAAAATTTCAAAATGCTCGGAATGTCACTCTGAGAGTCTTTGGAGATGTGATGGAGGAGGCTGTACTCTCCTATGAAAAAATTGTCCCCAACGTTCAAGTGTTTAAGGGCTAAAACACATCATGAAGGAAGGTCGTAAGGATTTTCTGGAAACCCTAGGAGGGTTGTACAGTTCTGCAGAAAAGAGAAGAGACTTGTAGATGCTTGTGAAATGGATTCTTCAAGACCTATGCTCTGATACCATGTTTATTTTTCAATAAGATAGGTTAAGCATGAAGTTCATTCCATTTTATCATTTAACTTAACCATAGACAATAATGTTGCAACAACCAAGATCACAAGAAGAAACACCATGCACATGAACACAAGAAGTATCCTAGGAAACCCTTCTCAACAAGGGAATAAAAACCCAGCCAAATATTTTGTTATATTCTTCAAGAGAAAGACCTTCACTACTAAGAAATACCTAACACACAAGAGGGTGCTCAAACCCTAGAATACTAGCACCCAAGAGAAGTGCACACCTTTTCCCAAGTATATGTACTTGTTGAAATTTCCAAACTCACATGAAAGATATATTTCCACAATAGGGATTTTACTTTTACTTATACTAACCTAAACCTGTCAACTAAAGTGTCTATTGGCTCAACAGGGCTAACATCTCTAAGTCACATTATAATTATAATTATAATTATTATAATTAATATTAACCAGATTAATTATCTTTTACATTTATTATTAATCACATTAAGGTGGGGCCGACCTGTACCCTTTACATAACTATTAGGGTTATGGGCATGCCTAACTGTTGAAAAATATATAACAAAGGATCTGATACACCCACTAGTGCTCATCCATTAGGGGCACATCCATAGGGATGTCATATCTCTGGTTCACTGCATTACACAGAAGAACCAGATCTTCACATGTTCACATGTGCTCATCCACATGCACATCCACTCTATAGATCTTCATTCCCATTGCCTCACATAGGAGAATCATCTGGAGTCTTCACGTCAAATCTGTTGCTCAAAGGAGACTAATACATCATCTTCATTTATGTTTACATGACGATGCACCCAACACTTTGGGATTTCACATGTTCACCTTGTGCTCAGCCACAGACACGTCTAACTCAACAGATCCCCTTTCCCACTAGATAATCATCTAGAGTTCTTCTCAAATCTATGAATGGAGGAGGTCATCTCTACGTTCCTAGATCTATCTCAGGAAGGAACCACATACCCTTCTTAGGGGCTTTCTCTTAGGTTTTTAATCTGAGAGAAATACTCACATAGTTGCAATGATCCACATCTCACAGGTTTGTAAGCTGGAGAATGTCTCACATAGTTGCATTCATCAACACTAATTTCTTCCCAAGGTCTAATGATTGGCTTGGAAAGAGAAAATTGAACTTGTTCATGCACAACTTCATCCTCATATTCACTTGTATCAAAATTTATATCACTAAGTTGTTCCTTCAATGAATGTTGATCAAAATCATCATCATAGAGAGGGGTGTTCTGAACAAAAACTAGTTCATAACACTTCACTAATTGTTGATTTTTGAAGTCCCTGGTTTCATAATTTAATAGATGGGATTGAGATTGAAGAAGTCTAAGTTTAGCTTGCATCACTTGCAAACAATTTATCACTGATTGATGAATTGCTTTGTTGAGTATGAACACATTTTCTTTAGTAGCGATTATTAGAGTGTTTAATAACTCTAGTCATTCAAGACTTCACTCCATTTTTGAAAACATTGAATGACACCTCCTTATGCAAGTAGGTTTGGATTGAAATTGAATCGATAACAAGCAAGGGGTTCTTGCAACTTTCTCACTTGAACTCGATCACTTGTAGTTGTTTCTCATGCTCCCTTGTACACTTTCTCACTTGAAATCACTCACTTGAACTTACACTTGCTTGATTTTTTTTTCAATAAGATGAGGGTGTGAGATACTACAAAAAATGCACCCCAAATCATGATTATTACAATGATTTGAGTTTCAACCATTCAACCTTTTCAATTTTGACTTAACTATTTGAATATGGATTAAAAGATACAATGACTCAAACAATTTTTGGGTGTCGGGTTCAACCAAGAATGCACCCAAAGTAAAATACAATTCAAGTTAAGTTTGATTTCACACTTACAAATGAACTATTGCGAGTATATTGTTCAAAATTGATGTTGAATATGAATTTGAATTGATGTGATTTCATTGAATGTTGATGTGGAAGACAACTTGAATGCTTGATTATGTGTTTCATATACTTGATTGGCATTAATTGTGCTCAAATTACATTTAACTTGTCGTGTACTCCATGTGTGTTGCATTAAATGAACAATTACAATTGTGTTTATGCCAAAACTAAAGATTAAACATCATAAACATCAAAGAGAATAACAACCATCCCAGACTACTCAAGGTGTACCTAATATCTACTTATTCAATTTCGAGTGCATCTAAGACACAAAACCACAAAAAAATCTTTTTAATTATAAGGCACAATAATCACCTTTACAATTTGTTACTCTACCTTGTATCTCTAACATGGAGCAAAAAACAATCACTTTGGTTTTGAGGAATGCCCTTTTAGTTTTTAAAGGAAAACAAGTTCAAACATTATTGGAAACTCCACCATTCACATATAATTCCTTTATGAAATTTCACTCCTTTTTAAAAAAAACAATCTCAAGCACCTTTTACATGTCACTTAAAAAACGATTTCTTTTTAAAAAAACTCTTGCCTAAATTGTCTAAAAAGTATGATACATTTTTATAAATGTATCCACTTACATGAGATAATAATATAAATAAAATATAGAGCGCAAGAAAGAAGAGAGGCAAAAAGTTTGACGGAAAAGGCCTCAAGCCAAAATCTCTCACTCATGTATTCATTTCAATAATACAAATATATAATACAAAAATGAAACCACCTCAATTTCTCTCACATCGTCACCTCATTGGGAGATAATGTAGGAGGAGGCAAAATAGAAATCTAGAAACAGACTTAGGATAAAAACTATATCCTTAAATATGAAATACATAAGGTGGTGTTCTAGGACTTCATGATTGTATAAGATTCAGAGGCTAACACATCACAAAGTTTCACAAAATAGATTTTAATTAGGATCCAATTTGGATCAAATGAGATCGTGAGAAAATAACAACCTAGCAACCTTCCCTCAACTAAAGAATTCGACCACCCTTGGTTGATAGATAAGGTAAAGTAGATTTCCCCTGGAAGTTTGGGTAGGGAAATGATGATGGAATGAGAAGAAGTCGGTACTTAAAACGATTACAATTTATTCAATGTTGCTTGAAAAAGAAGTGATTTTGACTAAATTTTGAGAAAAGAGATAGATATACTCGAGTTTTTTAAGAATCCAATATGAGTAGGTCTCATATAAAAATCTTATAGTGAATCCCATCCATGTACTGAATCTTTGATAGCTTGAAATGTAGACTTGTATAAGATTCTATCATGCTAGAAAAATACACTTCTATAGAAATATGTAGTGTTGGAAAGACACACTTTTGTAGAAATATCACTATAGGTGCATACTTCTATATAAGTTTGGTTGTATGTGGAGACTCATGTAGACTTCTATAGAAATTTGTATTACTAGAATGGACACTTTTGTAGAAATCTGGTTGTAGGGGAGACTCATGCAGTTTCTTGTAGAAGTCTTCGTATGGATCAAGAAAAATTTTGACGAGTGTTGGAAGGTTAATATGATGGAAGTTATGGGAGAATGAGATATTGAAGAGGATAGATAGGCATTGTAATCACATAAATGCGTGTGTTATGGTGGAATAAAGGGTAGGAATGAATGGATGGAAAAAGTTCAAAATAAATATATGATAGATGTAGGAAATGGAATGAAGTATATGGTGAATGTAATGAATATGAAATTTTGGCTTTGATAATCCAATTCATTTTTCATGTTCTGTTTGTATCATTGCATAAGGTAAGAATAGTGTCTTTGGAATGTAGTCCAATGATACCTTGATTTTTTTT